>VZTF01003492.1:173-222481 GCA_013397755.1 Cnemophilus loriae | reverse complement strand
GCCCAGCGGCCCCGCCGCCCGTCCCTGCCGCCCGCCGCGCCGCCCGGGGGGCACGCCGCCGCCGGAGAGTTGAGTTAGGAAGTCATGGTGCCCTGGGAGCCCTCCCCGCCCCGGCAGTGCGGCGGCGGCGGCTGGACGCTCTGCGACTGCTGCTGCTGGCTGCTGCTGCCCGCCGTGCTGCTCGTCCTCGCCCGCCCCGACAAGCTGGCGGCCTTCCCTACCTCCTTAAGCGACTGCCAGACGCCCACCGGCTGGAACTGCTCCGGTAAGCACCGGAGCACCCCGCGCCCGGCCCCGCCGAGCGTCCCGGCAGCCCCGCCGTGCCCCGCCGGGCGCTCGGAGTTGCGCGGACGAGCCTGGGGGAGGCAACTTCAGAGGGTGATGCCGCGTCCCGTTGAATGCACGGGAATAGCGAAGGCTAAAAGTCCCGGGCGTCAGGACTCGCCGCCGTTCCCGGTGCGAGCGCAGCCCCCGGGGCTCCGCTTGCACTCCACTCCGCGGCACCGGGCGCGGCAGCCGCGCCCTCCGCCGGTGCGGGCGGCTCCCCGGGCACAGAGCGAGCCCCGGCCCCGCCGGAGCGCGGCTCTGCGCTGGAACGGGGCACTCGGCGTGCGGGAGCGGGGCGCAGGGAGACGGGGCCGCGTGTGCGCATCCTGCGGGAGGCTGTTTCCGTGCGCACCGAACGGAGAGCGGATCGGGGTATGGGCGCCGCGACACCGGGAACCCCGCTGCCTGTTCCTTAAAGTCGGGCTGACCTTTGTAACGGGTTTCTTATGTAGGTCAGTAGCCGGTCTTTCTCCGATACGTAAAATAATTCGGAAATTAGACTGTAGTAGCCTTCTAAGCGGAAGAGCGTTATTCGGGGTACTGCGTGCATCGCACATGACGTGTTGGATCGGGGGGAATTTGCGCTCTGAGCTCTTCGTTTTAAACATGTAGCGATATGGTTAAGAGCACTCGGATGTTTTTTAAAAAAATCAATGGATTCAGATCTTAATGGGTTTGGAGTCGGATATAGCTGTTTTGTTTAATATCTTGCCACTCGCTGTTGGAGTGGGAAGTCAGCTAGCGAAATCTGAAATTCATGCTTGTATTCGTGAACTGAATCTTCAGTCAGATCTGTTGGTTTTTCCTGGAGAATATGAAGGCAAAGAGCTCGGTTCACTCAGCGGCTCGTTGGGAATCTGGCACTTCTCCTGTTAACTTAGAGGTCATCAATCTTCATTGGGATCAGGCAGACCATCACAGAAAACACACAGCCTGTTTGTCTTCATTATTGGGGGCTTTGTTGTGTCATGGGCTGGAGAAATTCCAATTTGGACTTTTGTCCAACAGATTTGTGATCGGATGGGGATAAGTTGATGACATTTCCAACCCAGAGCCATGAAATAGCATAATTACCGGGTGACTTTTGAGGAAACCAAGTCCGTGAAATAGAAAAAAAAGTGTGTGAGGTGGTGGGGAATAAGAACCGAGAGAAACACCAAGGGAGAAACAAGAGGAAAAGTGAAAAGCTGAGGACAGGGAAGGACAAAAGGAAATCTGGACTCTATCAATTTCATCAACAAGGTTATTGTGCTGTGTGCATTAAAATGCAATCATCCCATATTGTTCCTCTTGCTAGACCAAAGCTGACTTTTTTTTTCCCTTCTCTTTACATTTGAGGTTATGATGACAGAGAAAATGATCTCTTTCTCTGCGACACCAATACCTGTAAATTTGATGGGGAGTGTTTAAGGATTGGAGACACTGTGACTTGTGTCTGTCAGTTCAAGGTAAGAAGATTGATATTTCGTTCTCTAATTCACTAATGAGAATACAAATCAAGGATCTCCCTTTATAACCTATCACTTGGCAATTTATTTCTCTGTGTGCAGAGAAGTTAGGGGGAAAACCTGGCAGTGTGTATAAAAGCTGGCAGGAGAACCAACTGGTGTCAAGAAGACATAAGTTTCTCTGGGGAAAATGCAGATGCTGTGGCTTTAAATGTCCCTTTGGGTCTGCAGTTCCAGGTTGTGCATTTCTGATTTTTCATCTCTGCCCTTTTAATGAGGATTTAGAGTCCTTTCTAAATTCATTTCTGATACAGATCGTGGCTTATTGTATTCGGAGTTCTGATCTAGTTAAAGAAATGGATCTGTAATGTGCTTATGCAATATTTTCAGGAAGGGCTGCATAGTGACAATGCTTCTGCCTGTTTATCTGCCCAGCTGATCAGATTAAGGAGCAATCCCTCTGTTCTAAAATGATGAACTTCCTTTAGGTTTTATATAGTTTTAGGAGAGCTATTACTGAGTAGTAGGGGGTTTTCCTTCTATTTCTTCTCTCTTGCTCTCGCAGCTACATCTAAACCTGAGCCATTCTCAAAGTCAGACGATTTCATTATGAAGGATTCCATTTAATGTTTTAGCTAACTCGCAAAACAGCTGGTCTTTAAGTAATGATCTGAATAGAAACCCCACAAATTAAAGGGGTTTAAAGCATGTATCAGCACAGGGTTGTGCATGTGTTTGTGACCCAATGTTTTTCTGCATTTTAATGTGGATTTGTGAAGTTGTGAAACTTATAATGCTGATTTGAGTGTTTACAGTGGAGCAGGCCAAATAGCGCACAGCTCAAGATTGTGCACATCTGTAATGATTGTGTTAATATTGAGCTTTGATAGACCATTCACTTTGAAACATAGCAAGTATCGTTTATATTTCTAGAGCTAAATGGGCCTTTGGAGAAAAAAACCAAGTGATAAGTTCCTTCATTTTAAACAGAGAAGGAATTTTCTCTAATGAGAGCAAGACAGTAGTTCTGAAATGCTTGTGTTTCCCATGTTGGAAGGGAATTCATATTGACCATAGGAGTCTTTTATTCCATTTGGAGTTTGCATGCAATCAAAAATGCAGTGTGAGAATGCTTTTTTGAGCTTTTGCCTCGGCTCAGCATATGCAGTGATACAAGGGTTATGGTCTGGTCTGTTTTCTCTTTCTAAGAAAAATCTGTGAGGCAGTGAAACGTCTGTGATTTGTCCCATTGCCTGGTGGTAAACCAGGGCAGATGTGCCGTGAGCCTCGGGAACTTTGAGCAGCCACTGAGAGTGCTTGGGTCTTGTCTTTGGTCCCTGTTTGGTGTTGCCATTTGGCATAAAGCAGTGAACTCATAGCCTGGAAGGTGCAAATTCAGATGTTGCAGGGAAGAAGGCATTGGGAGCGCTGTTTTACCAAGGCAGGGTGCTGATGCCTGGTGATTTGGTGTAAATGAAGCTAGGTAAACCTGTCCAGGCTGTGTGGTCCCCTCTTTGAGAGGTGAACACTATAAGTATGCTGGGTTTAGCAGTTCTGTAGGGGTCAGTTGAAACAGATTCAAGGAAATCAGGTAATTGTTATGTGAATATGTAAATAAGATCAAAAGAATGAGTGAGGCAGTTGTGGGCCCGATCACTAGGAAATGGGTCGAAATCAACAGCAGTCTTTGGTTTCAGTGGCCTTTGGATCAGGCCCTGTAAACACTCAGAGCTCTGTGTCTTGCTGCGAGCCCTCTGTGGAGCCGCAGGGCTGGCTGTGACCTTGGAGGGCAAATTACCTGTGGCTGATGCTGTGCCAGCGCTGCCAAGGGCGCTGTGGTGCCGGGGGCTTCTGTAGTCAAACGCGAGCGCTTTGATACAGGCAGAGCTTGGGGGGATGTTAGCTTCTCTTGTAACATCAGTGGACAGTGTGACAAGCCAAAAAGATATGCCACTGGAGTAGAAAATTAATTTCTAGTGTGGTTTCTGAGGCTGGCGAAGTGAGGCAGAGCTGGCCAGGTAATTTATGTCATGAGTAAGGGAGTCCCCCATCAGAATTCAGGGCTCCCATTTCAGTGACAACTCTTTGTGGTGATAGTGAGCAAATCAATAGCAGACTCCTCATCACTATAACTGTGTTTTATGTTTTCTTCAGAAATTTGAGACAATAGACAAGGATAGAGAGCTCATTTTGCCTCTGTACTGATGAAAACTTCCGGGCTGACCAGCCTGTGTCTTGAGGAGCTGAGGAACACAGAATTGGAGAGCAGGGCTTCTGCAGTCTTTGTTTGGGTTTGTTCAAACCAGAGTCACAGATGCTTCGTGTCTGTCCGAGTGGAGATATATGAATTTATTTTTTTTTTGAATGGGCAGGTATGATCAGACTGCTCTGGAACACCCAAGTTAGACTTCCAACCCTGGAGAGCCAGCGGGCATGTGCTGAGAAAGAGGTTCATATTGGCTGGTTCTCTTGTCACAGTCTGCTGTGACACCTCCCAGTGACACACGTATTTCATTGAAAAACACCATGTCCCACTCTGATCAGGAGATACAGCCCCATCCCCTGTACAGGACAAGCCCAGACTTCGGTGCTGGCGGAGAGGGAAGGCCCTGGGACAGTGCTGGCTCCAGCCAGAGGACTGAGCATGAGGGAAACCACCACCCCTTCCTTCTCTCAAAGCCAGTGGGTCCAACAGAAGGTGTAGAGCTGTGCCAGCAGGCATGTGGTTGGAGACATGGCTTGCTGGGGTCTGTTTGCCCAAAGCCATAGTTCTGGCAGCTGGGCTCCTCCCTCTTACATTTCATGAACATATCAAAAAAATATGCCAGGTATTTCCATCAGTGTCTTTTCTCTTGAGTCACCAAGACTGTGGACAGTCACTGTTTTTTATGGGAGGAAGGAGTCCTGTTTTCATGCGTGTTAAGTCTTCCTCGTGCTTCGGTGTTTGTGGAGCTGCAACACCACCTGTCCAACTTCCAGCTTTGTTACATCTCCGGAATATATTTTTGTGCTACTTGGTTCAAGATGTGGGTGGCATTTGAGGAGTAGTTGATCCATGAAAGCAGGAGGAGATAAAGCTTTTAACGTTGTTACCAGGAGGAGGAGTTATACAGGTTACCATTATCTTTAGGAAACAAACCACCTGCTTTCAGTGCTCGGCACTGACCCAAGGGCTCCCAAAGATGGTTTGTCCCTGGCTGTGACAGTGGGCACTCGAGGCTGCAGGTGCTGAGGAAGGCAGCCTTTGACTGACACTTGGTGGAACTGGATGAGTCCATTTCCCTGCTCTACAGCTGTATTTTAAAAACCGGCACGTATAAGAGAGAAGTGGACAGTGTGGCACTGCGCTGCTGGGTTTAGTGGGAGTTTTGACATGGATTTCCCTGAGAGCTTGATCCATCCTTACTTGGGGATGAAGAATCATTCCTACATCTAGGGCCTGGTCTATTGACCCCTAAACCAATGACAAAAACATGTCTCTAGACTGGGGAAACTGACATTCAACACCTGATATTCTCCAGTACTGGCTGGAAGTATTTTGTGATAGTGACAAGCTGTGAGTACAGGATTCAGCATGGGCAAGCACGAGAGTCTAGCTCTAGAGGGCTGGGAACCACCTGGTGACTAACATCACAACCTTCTCATCAGTGGTCTTGTTTTCTTTCCTGGGTAACTTCCACTACAGTTTCCAGCTCAAAGCCAAGGCAGGATCCATTTAGAAGATATCCCTCCCTTTTCTCCTTGTTGCTCCTGCCTTTTCCATCAGAATGCTAGTTTTTCAAAGGTGCTGGTGGGAAGAGTGGACTAATACTTCCTGGGATCCTGGTGTCTCTCAAATGCATTTTAAGATTGCCAGCCTGGCAGAAGTTCCAGCCTAGCTCATAGCACTCCTCTGTGTGGATCGGGATTTCGCCGTTTGTGTGGGGCTGTCTGGCCTTCCGGATCTGCAGCTGAGTCAGTGTCAAAGATCCCCCCCTTGCTGTGGGTGAAACCAGCAGAGGATTTGCCTTCGTGTTTCTCGGGCAGAGAAGTTGCCACTGTGTTTCTTGGGCAAAGAATCCAACCTTGTTTCTACATGTAACAAAGCCTGTTGAGATACTCCAGGCTAAATTCCTCACAAATCCTTGGGTGACAAGCAGATATTACACCTAAAGCAAGCATGATTTGGTGCTTCATGCTTTTAAAAATATTCACGATGGTGTTAATTGTCCTGGTTATGTATTCCAGATCAGCCTCCAGCAATTGCTGTTGAGCTTCTGGATGAAGTTGGCATTTTATGCTTGAAACATTGCTCAGATTTGGAACACAATGGTGAAAATAGCCTAGAAACATTTTTAATCAACAGTTTAAAATCTCTTCATGGAGGAACCCTTCGTGAGGAGCAGAAGGAGAGGATTTCTACTGTTGTGGCTGCTGTTTTTCTTCCTTGTTCTGAGGGAAGAGGGTGCTGGGGGTGGGCAACAGCTT
The DNA here is from genome assembly GCA_013397755.1 of Cnemophilus loriae. Taxonomy (NCBI): domain Eukaryota; kingdom Metazoa; phylum Chordata; class Aves; order Passeriformes; family Corvidae; genus Cnemophilus; species Cnemophilus loriae. The sequence continues at coordinate 216,239 of VZTF01003492.1, read as the reverse complement.
GGGAAGATTGAAGAGAATACAATGCAAAAGGAAAATGTCATTTGTTTTGGCCCAATCAAAATGTCACTCTGACCAACTATGAATAATTTCTTGGCAGCTGCTCTGTGTGGAGGCCTGCAATTAATGCAATCTATGCAATTGTTTGTGTTAATCACTTCTGTAGTCATTCAGTTTAAAGCATTTTTGACGTTAATATCCCTGATATTTCAGTTCTGCGTTTTACACTGTGCCCAACAAACACACCTCAGACACATTGTGGCATAATACAGCTAAATAGGATGTATGATTTCTTCTAAATTTTTACTTGGATTTAGGCAGAGGTGAGCATTTGTAAATAATAATTGTGATCATTCTATTTGTTCTAATTAAACAATGAGGCATACCAGGAGTAGGGTAATCAGGAGATAATAATATCCCTGGTATAATTGCCATGTCCAGGGCACATCCAAGTATTTCTAAGCCTCCAAGAGTGATTATCTTGTGATAACTGCACCCGGTAGGTTGCCCAATTTTCAGTATAAAATGAAATGATTATTTTTTTCAAATGAACGAGAAGGGGCAAAACTGTCTTCCAGTGGTAGAGGAAATCAAGCAGAGCTCAGCAGGAGTTTGAGCCGAAGCAGGGATGCGTGGTGTGAGAAAGTTCTGCACAGGCTGAGCTCGCCGCTCCTGCCCACTGGCCACCGTGGGGAGAGCTTGGACCTTTGTGGGGCATCCCAGCTGCAGCTCGCCGGCAACAGAAATGTCTGTGCACAGAGAGAGAGGGACTTTGATCGTTGGTGTCTCAGAAATAATTTCCCTCTGTCCAGTCAGTACTTAAACGGTTAGACACACACACCTGTGTGTGTGCAGACCTCCGCAGCGCCGAGGGTGTGTGTGTGCAGGAGGAGGGAGAGAGAGCCTGTTCATTACTATTTGTCTGGAGCCATCCAATGGAAACACAGGAGCTGTTATTGCAGATGTGAGGAGTCCTTTGCCTTGCCCGTATTCCTTCCCCGGGAATGCCCCCTGCTCCTTCTGGCAGTGAGAGACCTCCCTGGGGCACTTATTGAACACTTTGCCCATTCAGATTACCTTTCCCCTACCCTCTTCAAGTCTGATGTTTCTTTTCAAAAACACCCCTCCCTTTCCCCTGGTAGCTGTAAAGGTGAGGAGAGGATTGTCAGTGTCTCCCTCTCTGTCGTTTTCCCAGGGTTTTAATGCTGGAAGGGAGCAGGGTGTGTGTGGGGAGGGGGCACCCAAATGGGTGCTGTGCCACGTGCTCGTGTGACTAACGCTGCTCTCTGTCCCTTCCCATCAGTGTAACAATGACTACGTGCCCGTGTGTGGCTCCAATGGTGACACCTACCAGAACGAGTGCTACTTGAAACAGGCTGCCTGCAAGCAGCAGAGTGAAATCCTGCTGGTGTCCGAGGGATCGTGTGCTACTGGTATGTATAACTGTATAACTCACTCCAGGCTGCCTGCTGACCCTGCCATGCCCCCCAGCAAAATGACTGCGGATGGCAAAAGCCATTGGAATTCTTGATCTGAATTCATTATGGGTTAACTCTTTGCAGTCTGGGGCATGAGAAGTCGCTGCCATCCTTCCCTTTTAAGTGACTTACTACAGGCTCACAGTCCATGATGCACTGTTCGGAGGAGTTCAGCACAGTAGATTTATTTTTTAATTTGTATCTTGTGCTCCTGATCATCCTGTGCCCTGCCTACACTTCCGAGCTGTTACGACAAGTGGACTGGTAGCAGATTAAGTGAGCAGATGTCTGATAAATGGGCATCTGGATTACCACAAACCTCTCCATAATCTGGAGAGAGAGAACTGGAGTATTATTGCCTGCAATCCAGTTTCTTAGGTTTTTCCTTATCCTTGTAGGGCCGCATCCCCAGCTGGTACGATTCAACAGGCCACTGGTTGTAATGAGTCCTGCCAATTTATACCAACTGAAGATTTAGTCCAAAGCACACATAATGAACAGGTCTGTGCCACAGGTGTTTTGTTCTGGACTTGTGAAAACTGACTGGCATGTAAGACAGCTTTGCTTAACTATGAGCCTTGTGAGCTGTTTATATCCCAGCTTTTATGAAGCAGCTAGAAAGGTGAATGAGCAAAATCTGTCAGGAAAACCGAGTTGCTTATGTGCAGGAGTTCTTGATGTTTTTCTTTCGTGCTCGGTACCTGTTAGAGGTGGGCAGTGAAGTTAACTTGAAAAGAGCAGGAGTAAGCCTTTGTTCTTGAGAGAGTTCTTTAAACTTAAAGCAGAATTTTTTCTTGGCTGAGGATGGAGGAGTCAATAAAAAGTACATTAGACAAACTTTTTTCAGTGCTGTAATTTCATGTTTCATACACCTGAGAGAAAATAAACTCCTTTCCCTGGAAATGTTGTTCTTCTCTGAAGCTGTTACCTGACAATTTTCAAGAAGAAAAAAACATATGCTGCAATTTTTTTGTCCATAAATTGGTATTAAATGGAGCTCAGGCTGACAAAACCTACCATGGTGTAGGATTTGTTCAGCTTAGTAAATTCTCTCAGCACAGCAACTGGTCTTTTTTGGTTCAAACTTTTTGATTAAAGGGATAATTTCAGTGCATTGCTACAACTTTCCTGAAATTTGCTTGCCTGCTGGCAATGACTGTGCTGGCAGCGTTCTCTTTGAAACACATTGTGGGTTTCAGAAACAGAGAAGGAGAAAAAAAATGTTTTCCTGAAGTCTTGATCAAGGTCTTTGCCTCTTTTTCCTTCTCCCAAGGAGGAGCTCAGTTGAAAAGGGAACAGTCATTTTCCTTAGGTTTTTCCTATGGGATGGGGCAGAAGGAGGGTGCTCAAGAACCTCCAGCACAGACCTGGGCTTCTGGGAGGAGTGGCAGTGAGCAGCTCTTGTGGCCATGCCTGGCAGGGATCTGGGCTCTGAAGGGTAGGGCAGGAGGAGAAACACGAGGTCCTTCTCCTCCAGAGAGCCAGAGAACATGGTGGCTCCTTGGTGCAGGCAGCTGATAGCAGGCATTCATTTCTTTTTCTGTGCTGGGGAGATCCGGCACGCCTGGAAAAGCAGTGCTTCCCAGAGCCATGAGGGCACTGTAGTGCAGACACCTTTCTTTCCTCTTTTTCTCAGTAGCTCATTTGGGAAAGAGCACCAGGACAGAAGATGAGATCGGGAAAATTCAGAGCATGGTCACTGGGAAAACACCGTTACTTCTGTTCCCCTTTTCAGCCACCTTTTGCATCTCTCCTTTGCAGCCTTGCTGGATAAATCTACCATTTGAAGCAATTCTTGCAACCAATTATTTAGCAAAGATTTTCCTTTTCATTCTTAGTTTTGAGCATGTGCAAGTTCAGATCCACCAGACCTCGCTGTCAGTAAATGAGATCTAACAGTTCATAGGGTACTTTGATCCCAAAGCAGCTTTTCCAAACTCTTTCTATTAATCTTGATGCTGATAAATGCATAACTGTTCCACTAAGGGGGAGGATAGGATGGCAGCCTCCCTCCCTTCCCTGCAGAAGAAACTCCTCTTAGGCGTTATTTTTGGTAACCCTATGTGTGTACATTTCCGTGCTTTGCCTAGAAAGTTTCTTACTGAAGCTCTGGGCTTGGCAATTTTGTGGTGTTGCACTTTCTAAATTTGTGACTCTCATCGTTCCAGCCAACAAAATGTCGAGCAGAGGAGAAAGAAAGCACTCACTTTTGAAACTCAGCAACAACCTTGAGAAAAATGGCATTTTAATCATTTATCTGAAGACTTTGAATAATAGTAATTTAATGGTTTACTCCAGCTAGTTATGATCTGATGAGATGTCACTATTTTCTAAAGATAATTATATGAATTTGCAATTGGTCTTTCCTTAGGCAAATGGGTTTTAAAATTTCTCCTTGGTGAGGATTTAGTAGTGGCCAAGTGGAGTAACTTTGTACAACTTGGGAACAAAGATTTATCGGTCTAAGTACAATGAAACAAGGTAGAGACTTCTAAGGACATTGCAGCATTCTGTGGCTTATGTTATTTTCATCTGATAGAGAGACTTTAAAGAAAAAAAAATGGAGACACGAGAAAGATGGCTTGAGTGAATTACATTCAGATTAGATCTCTATAATTTACCCAGGGATGCCATCAAACATGAGGTTCACTGTAGTACACTTCACTGAAGCCTTGCTTTGCATGCACACAGCACATACTGGAGCACATGAATATAAATTTCTTTCTGTTCTTTCCTCAGATGCCGGCTCAGGATCTGGGGACGGAGGTAAGAGCCCTCTTTTAATACCTCTGTGCTTATGTGTATACACGTTGTCTTCCACAATTTCGGATTGTAAGTGGATATGCTTTGCAATTTAGTTGTTGCACTACATACTGTCTTTCGTTGAGCTCTGTCTTTGAAAAAAGTGGTATTTTGCATTTCAGTCAAGCTGGAACCTAATCATGACATGCTGTTTTCTAGGGAAGTTCAGAAGGCTGTGTTACTTCTAATAGGACTTGGAATTATTCATAGGTTGTGCTAGGAGCTCTATCTCCATCTACTGTTACAGTTGCACTCATTTGTTTTATGTTTAGGGTAGTATTTCTTTTGTTTTTAAAACATGAGCCAAACCCTTGGCTCCTCCTCACTAGAGGATTCAAGCCAAATATTTTGTGGTAGCAGAGAGCATTCTTTCAAAGATATGAAGAAATGTCGCAGGGAAAGAACAGTGTGTTTTTATAAGAACAGCAAAACTGAATGTGGAAATAGCCTGAGCCCTTTGTGGCGTACAGGGGATGCTGTAAAATGTAGGCAAACTAGCATTTAAGTAGAGGTTTATTTTGTTGGGTTTTTTTTTTTTTCCTTCGTTTCTTCATGTAGTCATAATGGATTTGCTTGTCTGACATCAATCCTCTGTGGAAGTGGAAGTGTTGGGTCTGGGGAGTGCCCTGCCTCAGGGTAGGGAGTGTGACTTTTGGGGCTGGTAGGTCAGGCTTGTCTGGGAGGGCCAGGGCTAGTTTGGGTAGCTAGGAAAGGTTGTCCTGGAGAGTTCCCCTCATTTCTGCCCCAGCTCCCTGAGTAAGCTCTGGGAGCCTCATGGCAGGGGAAGGGCAAGGCCAGCATCAGGCTGGGAGGCTGCTGGCGCAGCCCCCAGGAGCTGAGCCAGCTTTTGGCATGACACAGACAGCAGGTCTGGGCTCTGACCTGGTTTTATGGCTGCTCCTGGTTGGATTCAGGTTTTTCAAATATAGTAACGTTACTTGGCAAAGTATCTCCTAGTCCTTGTTTAATTTTGGTAACCAGGATATCAGCGAGTGTAATGTGTATGGAAAGCATTATTTTTACCTGTGAAGTGGTCAACAAGATGAGCATGAGGTACCTGCAAGGGGCCTGATTTTCTGACATCAGACTCAGGCTGCTTTCTGGAAGTCGGGACACTTCAGGATGCTTCGAGTCTGGCTCCCCAGAAACTGCAACATAAAATATTGCTAGTTTTTTCCAGCTATTCCTATTTTACTCTAACGTTGTTTTAGATTGTCTTTTTAAACTGTTACACCAGAAAAATACCTTGTTCAGTGCTTATCAGAAATCTACAATTTGATTTATATGTGTGATAGGGTTTTCGCACCTATGGTCAATAAATTGGTTTTCAAATGGAGTTGTACAAAATTCATCATGCGTGTGCCAAGGAAGACAGATAAGATTTTCAGTTTGTTTTGTAACTGAGCAGGTGGGAAAACAAACTTGGCCACTTCCTGAAAGCAATGAGTTCCATTCTCAGAAAGCATAGGAGTTTAAAAGTACGATTTCCAAACAGTTTCATTTTAGAAGCTAAGGTGGACAGAAGATGAGCAGAGCAGGGCCTTGGGACTGACTGTGCAGGTAGTAAGGAAGCAGATTTGTGAAGGAGACAGAACCAAGTTGGTACATGCGTTTAAAGGTCTACAAAGCTGCCTTGTATTATTCAAGATTTAGTAGGCAGCTATGGCTGCTCTTGAAGTACAAAAGTATATTTATGTGCCCTAAGAAGCTAAATCCAGACAAGTAAATATTGTCACTACATCACTTTTTACTAGACATGGTCGTGTTGTAAAAACTGTAATAAATTTTGGATGTCATCACAGTAAGTCTTGTAAAATCCACTCCAGCAGTCATGAGTGGGACATGTTCCTATGAGAAGCCTGAGGTCTTAGGCAATCTTGTGTGGTTTCTGATTTTTCCTGAAAATTCTTTCTTTCTTATGCTTCTCCAAGCAGTCTCAGTTAACAGAGTAACCAGTGCAGCATCTTTTTTAGCAAAACCCCTGCCACAGGGACCCTCCCCACCAGTCAGCTGTGGGATAAGGGAACCAATTATTCAACAGACTTGCATCTCGTGGCCGGATTTCTTTGGTCAGATGAAGTACACATCAAGTAAGAAATTACCTCAAGTTGTGTTTTTCTGGTTCTTAGAACATGGCGAGTTTCCAGCTTTGAGGTGGTTTCCCCCGTGACTGACACCAGTTCAGCTCCCAGTACTGCTGCTCCTTCAGTGGAGCTCGTCACATGAAACCATAATTGCTAAAGGGCTCAGAAACAGCTGCAAAGGGGTTGGTGCGAGGGACAGATGTAGATAAGCACCCCATGTGGTCACAGAGGCCTCCTTTTCTCAGGAAACTGGTCAGAGCATGAGCAAAACAGCCATGGGCTGTGTTTTGCTGCCGTGTTTTCCTTTCATGTATTCCCATCTGGGTTTGCAGGGAAGTCTTCTCAATTTACTATGTAGGATTTGGGGTTTTTTGCTTTCATGTCAGGGATGCTGAGATCAGAGAAGTCCCAGCTTTTCAGCACTTTAATGATCTTGAGGGCCTTCCAGAGGTGATTTAATCCTCCTTTATGCAGCAATAACATACAAAAGTCCCCTTATTTGTAAAGTGATGGGAGAATCTTAATGTCATTTGATTACTGAGCCTTCAGCATATGTTTTTGGGGATATCCAGTAGATGGGTAGGACAGTAGGTGTTCAAGTTTCTTACCGCAGAAGACGTTTTTTCCTGTAAATGAAGATGAAAAATGCAGAATCAAGAGCCATTTCAGTGTTTTGATTGCAGAAGCTGGGAGTATGGTTTAGAATTATTTAAAAACCCACATCCCAGAAAGATGCTAATCAGAAAGCCAGAAAGGATGAATGTGAAAGACTTTATACAGAGAGTAATTTAAAGAGATTCCATTCATTTTCATCTATGCCGTTCTCTAGACAACTGGGTTTTTTTAGAACCCAATGATTCATGTTTTGGTCTTGAGCAGCTTCATAATGAATTCTTGCTCGTTTCCTGGCTTCCTTCTAACAGCAACAAACTCAAGATGCAGTATTTCATTACAGCTCTTAATGGGCTAAGAACATCTCTCCTTGGTTTCATTTTCACACTGAGCACTTCTTTGCCCTCCCTGCACTGTCTGCACTGCCAGCTCTGCTGATTGGCTTTCCTGCACAGTCTGATGGATTCACTGAGGGTGACTGTCACGCTGGGTGTTGCTGTGACCCTCGGCAGGGCAGTGCATAAGCACCTACCTTGAATTCGTTTCAGAGCCTCCTTCAATGTCCATTCAAGTCCTGCTGACCTCAGTGGGAATTCTATGGGGCCCTGGGTACACAGATCTTATCCTAGTTTGATTTTTATGTTAATTCTTTATGATCTAGACTAAAGCAAAATTAAAATAAACCAACGAAATGAGTGATAATTCATCAATATCATCATCACCATTTATTTTACAGCAGCATCTAGAGGTGCTAATTCTAAGATTAGCACTCCAGCGTGGTACACCCTGACACTGTGAAGCACTTCTTCACAGTGAGGGAGAGAATAAAAACTGTGAAGCAGAGCCTGGATATCCGAGTTAGGCAAGGGCTGGAAGCTGCATCACACTCCAGTGTTTGAACTGGGAATAGCACATGCTGCTTCAGAGCCAAGCCAGTGCTGGGGCTTTTGAACCCCAGTGTTTGTCAGCAAACCCATGTGACGTCCAGAAAGAATCAGAGATTATACTGCTCTTAAGCTTATTCCTGATCCGTTAGACAAACCTGAAAACCAGCAACCTTACAAGCTGTCGTCTTTTCCTCCTCTCTCTGCCTCTCTTGCCTTGTGTGTGTATTTTAAGGATGAGCATGGCTTGTTTGTTTGTTTGTTCATTCTTTCAATTTATCCCTTCAGTCTTAGCCAGAAAAAAAATGAAGTCCTGCAGCTCTTTGTAGGTGCCAACATGTAGATTTAATGATAGATTTGGTATTCTGGTCTGCCTTTCCTGTTGACTTAGAGATGTGTGAATAAACACATACATATTATAAATCTATATGGAGCAGCAGTCATCTTGAAACACTAACCCAGAGAAAACAGGGAGGAAAAAATTAACACTTTGAAGGTTATGTTATTTTTTTAAGGCAAACCATAATGCAGCATGTATATACTTGTTTTTTTCATTAATCAACAGGTAAATGGCTACTTTGACCCAACTGCATTTGCATTTGTCTCCGTGCTGGTTTTGAATGGCTTACTTGAATTCAGCAGCTGTGCTGCTTTTCCAGTGATTTCCCTTTCTGCTTTATTACAGTGTTGATTGATGGGCAGGGCTATGCAGAACACGGCGAATATTGCTGTAAACACTGTCCTAGCAATCACACTTGAGCCAAAATACACCATAAAACCTGGAGTGTATATTGGCTTGAATGAAGCAGTGTATAAAATGCAGTGCTGATAAACACACACTTACACACATGTTCTCAATATACCTGAGAATAGTCTGACTGTTCTAGTTTAACCTTGGAGAGAAAGGGAATTCGTATTTTGAGCTACAGATTCTTTTCCTAGGTGTAATAGGTGATTCGAGCTTCTCTCATGTGAATTTAGAATATCTGCTGACCCCACGTGCGATCGTCAACTGCAATAAGGAGATAGGAAAGCTTCTTCTACTCTAATTTGATTTGGGAGATATAATTTAAAGCAGCATCAGAAGGTACAGAATCAACTATAAGCAACGTGCACCGACTGGGTAAATACCTCTGGAGGGAATGTTTAAATCTTACATGATTGACCTGACTGTGGATGGTCAAATATGTCTCCTTTGTTAAAGGGGTTTTTACCTTGTTAACCTCAGCATGGCACTGAGCCCAAACCAATAAGCTCTTTGAAAGGCCGGGTTTATTAGCTCAGGCTCTTCGCTGTCCTAACACGATTACATGACTTCCAGTTCAGGGCTGGTGCTCATCTGACCTATATAAGAGTTAGGTCAGGGAAAGGCAGTTCATGTCTCTTTGTGGCCTTTAAAAATTAGGAAAGGATGAAGTTCCGATATGTTTTTGTTGACTAGAAGAGAAGCACTTGGGCATTCACGAGTGCCGGACTTTTAGACCCCTGCCAGGGGCATTTCGTGCTGGGTAAGATGCATTTAGTGATTTTGGAAAATGCTAGGAAGGTGTGGAGATGACAGGAATACCAATTTTTGGATTCCTCTTAGGCTCTCATTTAAGCTAAGTACTGAGCTCATCCACCCTGCTAGGCTGAGCTGTCTGAGCAAATCCCCATAGCTCCTAGAAGCTCTCCAGGGTTAGAGATAAAGTACCAGCCCTGGAAGACGCTGGGTTTGGATTTAGTTGCCTGGATTTTGCCTGTGTTTTGCTTGCTGCTTCTGGAGCTGGAATGCAAACATCCAATGGAAAGTGACACTTTTTTCTACCTGTGCTTGCCGTGTTATTGATGGGCAGCAGTCCTTGCCGTGCTCCTGGTGCCATTCAGCAGGCCCTGAGAAATGCCACGAGGAAGAGTTGACGGGTGGTGAATGATCTGTGGCCCCGTTTTCAGCCATTCATGCAAAACTGAAGAAAATGAATAGGAGATGCCATGAAGATCCACAGACTTCTGTAGGCGAGAAGTATGAATGACGTTCATTCATAGCCTCTTTCCTGCATTATGCAATCCTTTAGGTTTTTGGCACTTGGTGTAAGTAGTTCAGAGCTACACAGGGATTCTATGAATGGAAGATGCTCACCTACATCGAAAAATACTGAGGATGCCCTGGTTTTGCTTTAGAAGTCAAAATTGCTTCTCTGCATAGAAACAGAGAAAAAAAATGCAAAATATGCTGTCTAATCATGTGCAATCTGTAAATCCACGAATAACTAAGTCATCAAATCATCAAACAAATCCTATGATACTCCAGCAAACAGATTAAAACGGCAGCACCCGATCACAAATACTCATTTATTGGTCTGTTATTGTAAACACAGCAAGAGAGAGATGTAGTGGTCTAGATTTGTCTCCTACATCTCTGTAAACCTGGATTAATTTTCCTTGTGACAACTGTGGAGTCACTAGAGATTAGCTGTGATGACAGTGAGAGGCAAATCTGTTTTGCTTTTTTATGCAGGGAGTTCTTCCACAGAGGAAAAAGATGGTTTTTAAGCTTTAAAATGGCTCTTCCGTGCTTGTACAAACACCTTCCTTCATGGGGCAAGAGCATGTGTTCAAGCACATGGTTCATTTCTATCACATGCTTAAATACCATTGACTTTTAAATTTTTCTTCTGAGTGTGGATGTCTTGCACAAGTGGGATCTGAGGCAGCCTGGGAGTGACCAGAACTATTTTAGATCCTCGTGCATCTCGTCATTGTGTATTCTGTGGTTTAGTGACTGAAGAAGCTGATTCACTCTGCACTTGCTTTGAACTGGTTTTGGTGTGACACAGGATTTTGTTAGATGCTCTCATGAGATCTTAAAAAGAACAAATGGGATGGAAACCGCCAAGTCTCCCTAAAGGTTCATGTACTGGCTTTCTTGAACTCCTACATTTCAGACCTCAGCTGCATCTGGCAAATTTAATATATTCTGTGCTGGATGTTTAAATTCCCTTTTGTCTAAGAGGTTTTCTTTGCTTTCAGAGATTGGGAAATGAAACCAGAAATTTTGCCTGCTACTTTTGAAGCCGGTGGGAGTTTATCTTCAGATAGGGCACAACTGATTCCTAGACACTTAGCAAACTGGAGACTGCCACCCACTTTATGTAAGCGCACACACGGGTCAAGTTTAATGAATGTGGTGCAAGCCCAGGAATCCAGAGCAATTCATGATCAAATCCAGATGAGTTAGAATTTTATGGGAAAGCGCTTCCGGTTCTTAAGATGTTGCCACGAGGTTTTTTAATAGCTTTATTGAAAATACCTAGTTTCTAATTTAAAACAAACACATTGCTTGTTGCTCAGGAGAATACTTGAATAGAAGCGCGAAGTGTTCAACAACAGGGAGATCTCTAAACTGCAATGTGAGAGTATCACAACTCAGGGAAGAAGAGGTCAAAACCATTCCATGTTATTTCACATGTATTTTTTAATGCCTTGGACTTCTTGATGCCATTTGTTCTAGCTGCATGGGACTTAGATAATGATGGTGCCTCTTTAAGCTCTTTAAAAAAACAGGTATCGAAGTAAAACTCTTTTTACCACTGCAGCCCCAAATATCTTGCAGGTAGAAGTGTAAAGAGAGCTAGTTGAGGAATTTTATTGTTGGTTTTCCATAAACCTGAGAACATGGGACAGTTCTAAAGGTCTGAGAGAATGTAGATGTGCAGGTATTAAAAAGGGTAAGGGGGGGAAAAAGATCAGATATTTATAGGCCTGCCAATCTGACATTGATTGAGGTAGAACAGAACATGCAGTCCGGACCCACTCAGTAAAGAAACAAATGAAAATTAATGCTGAGCAATATGGGCTGATGTAATAGATTCTATCAACTAATTGAAATGTTATTTATGAAGCTACAAGTTTGGTTGATATCGTGTACGTGGATGTCAGTGAAGCACTTGGCATGCTGCTACATGGCACTATGATTAAGGAACAAGAATCGTGCAAAATTGACGTGGTACACAATTAGTGGAGTAAGAACTGCCTTTCAGGATGTAATTATAAGTGGATTTATCATTGTTAGATAGGCAGCAAATGGATCAGCCTTATGCTCTTTATTTATTTATTTGTTTGTTTTACCAGTGGCCTAGGTGGGGACATACTTTTCTCACTGATCAGGTTCTCAAAAGTTCTGTCTGGGGAACTAAGAAATGCGTGGTTCACTGTCACAACCCACTCTGATTTACTTGGTACTCTGGTGCAAGAGCAGGTCCAAACATAAAGCCACAATCACAGAGCAAAGACAAGAAAGCAGAGGAGTGAGTGGGGAAACAGCACTGGAAACAGTGGTGCTCCAAAGAGTGCTGAGTTTTGGTAGTGAATGGGCTCGTGTGAGAGTGCTCTGCAAACACAGAACAGCAAAGGGCCACTGGTATATTTATGAATCAGGCTCTTGAGCAGGAGTGAGGATGTCAGATTGCCTTTAGAAGAGGAGATGACTGCAGCTCCAAAGGCCTGAGAAGCAGGGGAGCAGGCTGTGTGCAGCCAAGGGCCTTTGGAGCTGCCAAGCAAACACTGCCCTGAAAGCTTTGATGCTTTAGGCTTTGTCAGGGGAAAGTAAAGGGCTGCTTAGGTCACCGTCAGTAAGTACCAGTGTGGGGAACACAAACGAGCAGCAGGGCTCTTTATGCTGACAGACAAAGGTCTAATGAGATGCTGGGCTGGCAATTAAAGCTAGACAAACTCTGAGTGAAGTTTCTATGTGTTTGTAAATGAAGGCAATAGCACAATGAAGTAAGTGATTAAAAGTTATGTAGGATTCTGCCGCACTTGTGTTTTTGACCCTTGGGTGTCTGGATTGCTCTGCTCAAATGAGGATGAATTTGAAAGTCCAGGGCCTCTGTCGCATGGAAGATCACAACAGATGCTCAGCAGACCCTTAGTTCTAGGTAGGTAAATTAGTTTACACATGAATTAGGCAGAGTTTAGCCTATTTTGTTCAGCAAGATTGCTGTGCTAAGCAGTCCAGAAAGGGATTGATTACGTGGATGTGTTTGTTCATTTCAGAATCCACACAAGTGTGTTTCTCTGTGCCCTCTCCCATCTCACTGTGTACATTTACATCTGCAGGTAGTGGAAGCAATGTGGGCTTTAGTAGCAAGTGGAAAACTTCATGCATAATGCTCTGCTAATTGCTCTGTATTAAAAAATAGGCCACACTACGCTGCATTTCATCCTAATGCTTCTCTATGGTGCCAGGCACTGGATAACTTCAGTAGCTCCTGATCTCATCTGAGTCGTGACAGGCCCCTTTGGGCTCCTCTCTGTCCTGCACTGCTTCCCTGATTCCCAGTGTATTTACTGGTCTATTCCAGCTGGTGCTTGGAGGGAGTCCTGAAGGGGAAGAGGATCCCCAGATGTCTCTGGAGGATCTGTCCAGGATTCTTTTCCTTCTCATTTTTCCAGGGGAGGATCACACCCCAAGAGCTCTGAAGTTCCAACCAGTATTGATCATGGTTAAATACAATTTGATTTTTATCTGTTGCTACAGCGAGCCTCCCTGTGTTTGATGTGGTGTGTGTGTGATTGGGAGGCAAGAGAGAAGGTGCTGGAGCAGGCTGGAATTGCTTTGGCTCGTACACATTGTCCACTAGACTCAGACAGAGAGGCATCTTCATATTTGTTGCAATAGGGCCTTGATAAATAAATAAATAACTTATTCTTTTGTACAGTGCCTCAAATTTTCATCAAAAGAGGAGGAAGCCTCTTATATGAATCACAAGGCCAGTGCAGGACAGGTCTGTGCTGTAATTCATTTAGACAAATGTTGAAGTGAATTGATGGACTCAGGTTTGTTTAGATTAGCGTCCTTTTGAAAAATGAGTTGTCCCGTGTGTACAATTTTTCAATCTGTTTACATCTAATTAGCTGTTCAGATTGGCTGAAATTAAGCGGTGTCACTTGTAATGCATTCAGAGGTGAGGATATGATAAAATAGGCTCTTTTATAATCTCTTCAGCAAGTGGCTTGGAGCACTGGCGTAGTGTGAACTGAGGGCGTGTGGAAGATGGATCTGTAAGGTGGAAGCAAATATAATCAAGCTGCAATCTCACAAGCGTAGTGAATTGTCTACAGCAGCTCTCTGGTACTGATTCAGAGAGAGAGAGAGCAAGTTTTCCTGTCATCCTCTCCCAGGACTCCTTTTTGGCAGATGTGCCTGGCTGGCTGGGGCGTGGTGTTGGGGCGGCTGCCCTCGTACACTGGCATCTCTACCTGTTCCGCTATTGATTCCTGCATGCTACATATTCCTCCCTGGAGACAAGTCATTTGAACAGCTTGAAATCTAAAAACTGATTGCTGCAATGTCAGGTTTCTAATTCTGCAGCTCAGCTGACAGCTCTGGAAAGTCCCTATCAAAGGCAGAAAATAAAACATTCTTCAGCAGACTTTGTTCTGCCACCATACGGCCTCAGTTCTATTTTACTGCTTCAAAGCCTACAGGCTTTCACATGTTTCTGACCAAAAATTCTGCTATTAATATGGAAACTTCTTGGCAATTAAGCTGTGCTTATTGCTGCATCAGTGCTTTTAGACCGTGACCAGCAAGCAGCACCCTCTGCATGGCAGCAGCAATTCGGTTCTCATGCTTAGTCATAGATACACATCCAAGGAGATTTTGGCACAGGTTTTCTCAAATATTTTTGAAAGTTTTTGTTAGTCTTTTATTTCTTCCTTGGCTCTCTGAAAGCTTTTGCTAGGGCTGTGCAGAGCAATTCCCTGCCCTTGTATAGCAATCCTTGAGAAACAGAGCATTTGAGTGCTTGCAAAACTGTGAGCATTGGGTTCTATCACCTGGCTCCTGCCTCTTGCATCCTGTGGCAGGGCACAGCAGTGCTGTCCCCTCTCAGCTGGACACTCAGCCCCACAGTCCTGTCTCTCTTCCCAGGACCTGGTGTGCCAGGATCAGTGGTGATGATGCACCTGTGTATCTGTGCTGGAAATGAAGGCTCAGCAAAGTGGCTCACAACTTCAGGGGCAGGGTCCCGCCATTCCCTCAGGTGGCACAGAAACAGCAGCAGGGGATCTTTAAAAGCTGGCAGTAGGAGTGTCCAGTGAAGCCTTTGCAGGCAGCACTGGAGAGGCTCAGCAGATGACTTGGTGACAGCACAGCTCGTGGATAAGATGGCCTGGCTGAGCTGTCCGTGTGCCAGGAATCTACCTAGACAACAGCAAGGAAAAGCTGACACCTGCCCAGGCACCTTTGTCACCACAAGCCCCTCCTGACCCAGCTCCCTTGGATACTGCCCATAGCTGCTTTTGGAGCCCCCATATTTCTCAAAAGGAGAGAGGAGCTGAGGGCATTCAGCAAGTTACGTGGTCAGACCATGAGATCTCAGGGACTGGGCCTGTGCCAAGCCTGGCTCCATCCTTGCTGTTGGAGTTGTTTCTGGTTTCCTCCTGAGGTTTTTCTCCTCCTGCCCCCATGGTGGTGACTGTCCCCTTGCTGTGGTGTTGTCTGGGCCAGGCTGGGTTCCCTTGTGCCAGCAGGGGAAGGTTGCATTTTTACTGTGCTGTGGGATCCTGGAAAAACGTGCTTGATCAAATCTGAGGCCCTCAATCTCAACGTTTCATCAATCTCCTAAAGGTGAGGGTGACAAATGACTAAGCAGTGTCTGTGGGCAGCAGCAATCATTTTGGGTTTTTTGTTGAAAAGAGAGCATTTTACACGGAGAGGAACTCTTTTAAACCAGTGGAGTAAATCTGTGTCTGAACCCATTAGTGTTACTTAAGGGCTCAGGATACAAAGGTGCAGCATGCCCTAGCACCTCTGCTATAAGGAACTCTTTTCTGGATGCCCTTAGCTGCATAACAGCTGCTTTTAGTCTGAAATTTTCCTTCCATTGTCAGGAGGATTCTCTTGGATTCCTTTTTTATTTGAAAACACTACCATGAGCCATTTTGAATTGACAATAATACGTATGAAGTGAAAAGTTTTATATTTAAGGCATTCATTCTAACTTGAAAAGAGCAGTTTTAACAGGCATGAGCTGGTACTGGTCAGTCTTTCACAGGATTTTCTGTTTTCTTTGTGCCTATCCATCTACCCTCTACCTGAGGTTTAGGTCCCTCCTTTCCATCTCAATTCCTGTGCTACAACATTTGCTGGTTAAAAGAGAACCTCTTGATTTCCATGGGCAGTTCTGGTAAGGTAAACCTGTTTTACAGAGATCAGCTACACTGAGAATAATCTGTGATTTGATACAGTCTCAAGCCAGTGCCAGGGCGGACAAACGAGTACCCTTAATTTGGAAGTAATGGTAAGAAAATCTGTGAGTGATTTGTTTATTGGAAAGAATATCTGAAGTAACTTTCTGGAGCATTACAGTTATCTGCAAACAATTATAGATGCAGAACACAAGAAGGTTTAAATTTGATAAACAAATGGGAAGCAACTGCTACACATAGTATCCTGGGAGTTCACCAGGCTACTTCACTGTTTTTTCCTGTCTTCATCTTTAGGTTTTCCTGCTAGATTGCTTTTCAACTTCATGGGAAGGAGAGATTTTGCTTTGTCTTAACTAGGGAATTAAACAGCTGCTAGGGGCAGGAAAAGTGGTGGCACGAGCAATCAATCTTTCATCGTATTATACAAGATGTATCTTCTTTCTTGAAGAGATTACTAGTGCAATCTATATAATTAGGAATATGCACCCCCATGTGTTTTAGACAGCACGTGGTGGCTAGGCATATAATTCCTGCATTTTCTCCCTTCCCGTAAAAGTGCTGTGCCTTCAGGATCAGGGCCATCTCTGCTTTTTCTGTGTTTAATGGCATTGTAGAACTAACTGATGAAATGCTATTAATTTGGAGGGATGTGGAAGGAGCATAGGATCCCCAGCAGACTGATCTGACTGCAGTGAACTGCACGGGGAGCTGTCAGACTGCACAAGTTGCTAAGGTCAGGTTAAATTAGTGCCCAATTACTTGTACAGTGGTAGTAGGTGCTAGCATGTATGATACAAGTGTCACTGTATAAATCCCTGCAAATTCCAGTCTGAAATTAATGGCATGGAGAATTCATTTAGTCATGTCACTTGTCAGATGGCAGTGTCTCAGAGTGGGGCAGGCAGTGAAATTCTTTTTGGTTTTTAGGACTTTGTATAATTTTTAGTGTTATTCATAAGGGGTTGGGCTGCTTCAGCTTGATGTCTCAGCTAAGCTTATAAGCAGTTCTAGCAACCCTCATCTTCATTACCTCCCACAAGGGGGAAAAATGATGGTGAAGGTGCCATCATCTCATGGAGACAAAACTAAGCATACTCTCAAGGTCATGTTTGTACACAAAGAGGAGAGGGAGGGGACACTGCAGAGCACCCTGGCCTGGTGACCCTTTGGGGCACGTGCTGAATACATCCAAGAGAGGTGGTGAGGGAACACAGCGAAGCACAGGAGAAATAACCAGTGGTGAGGAAGGGAAGGCTCTTCTGTTATCTCATCCTCCTTGCTGTGGCTGTACTGTTACTGTCTGGGAAGATTTAGTGCCAGAGGGTTTCATAAAAGACAGTAATCCTGCAGGTTGTGTTACAGAACTTCTCTTCCTTTAAGGTGGGCGGTCACACAAGGCTGCTGCCATGTGGCTCTCGGCAAGAGCAGCCAGTTATGCCATAAACACCATCGAGACAAATGTCACGTTTACCAGAGGCAGCCACCAGATGATTTATCTAAACCTTAGTCTGCTGCTGGCCAGATTAGTTTTTGGTATATTTTACATTACACTGCTGTTAAACAAAAACTTTTAGAATGATAATCCTCTCCTAGCTTGAGTTTGTTCAGAGTGCTCAATAAGGATTCTCCTCTGTTTGGAGGAAGGGCAAAATGTGTGCTCTTTAAGAACCCCTGTTGTAACCACCAACTCACTGTATAGTTTACAGGCATTGTAGAGGATTAGCTAGAGAGTACTCCAGAGGTGCTCTTCTCTTGTCATCCTGCAGCTGACAATGTCAGCTGAGGGAGAAGAGTATAGGTAAGAAATGCAAATAAGCCAAAGAGAGTGAAAATGTTGCTTTTTCCTTTGGCTTGCCTTTCAAAAACAGAAGGTATAATTTCTGATCCTTTAAACCTACCCATGAATGAAGGTGTGTCAGGGCGTGCTCCAAAACATTTCCCTACTACTAGTGCCTTCTGTGTAGAAACCATTCTGACTATGAAAAGCTGTGCCTCTGCTTTTACGCTCAGAATTGTAATTCTGTAAAAAAAATTCAAGCTTTTAAGCCAACCACACGGTATCCTTGTGCGAAAAAGAAGAGAAAGGTCAGTGAAGCCTGTCCTTGATGAGAAGCAATCCCAACTGACATTCAGAAAACTGGAGTGGTAAACTGAGCCATGCTCACGTGGGGCAAGCATGATCAAGCTTTTCACTCATTTCAGCTGCTGCTGGACAATCATTTTCAACTAGATCTAGTCTTCAGCTAGATTTAATTGAGAAGCTGGTTTTGCTAATGAATTTGTAGGAGTTTACTGGCCCTGGAAGTTTTTGCTGTAATGCACTCAGTATATAATATTAAAAATGTATATCACAACTGAAGCAGTTTTGTAAAACAGGCTTTAATGCAGCATCTGCTTATTTGTGCCTTGGGGACGTGAAACAACAGCAAACTGCTTACTGCTTGAGAAATCAGCACACCACCACAGGCATTGCTCTGGTGTTAGAAGTCAGGGCAGTGCCTTAATCTGGATGCAGATCAAATTGCTGTGTTGATAATTAGAAGACAATAAGCTTGCATGAAATTGAACCAAGATGTATTGAAATCAGGTAGTAATTTTCCTTAATGCTGACTGGAAGTAAGCCATGTCAGAAGGTAACCAGAATGCGTTATTGTTTGCCATTATAAAAAGGTCCATTTAAATAGCTCTCTCTCACCGAGGGCTATTTAACCTTTTGTAGGTATGAGCATTACAAGGGAGCCTAATGCATATTTTGTGTGCATTATTCTGCATAAATGCATGCCCAAAATTTTTATGTTTCTATGTGCATATTCATCATGAATCAGACTGGGGTCAATGTATTTCCAAATCATGTCACTGGAGATAGCCAGGAGCAGCTGTTTCCAAAGAAGGTGAAAGAAGCTTCATCCTTGAGCTACCCTAGTGGGAAATGGCTCACTGAGAACCACCAACAAATGCTTGGCTTGTGCGACAAGATGGGAGTGTAAATGTGAACATGAATGATCTCATATAAAAAATGTGTTTGTATGTGAGAACCAGCTGTGAATAAACCTAAATGCTGGGGTCTGGCGATATGATAATGAGCTCAATAGTGATCCCTTTGCTGGAATGAAACCGATTTCACTGGATGTTCTATTTTCCTTGCATTCTGAAAGCTGAACACAAGACCCTTCAGGATGTTGAGGACCTTTCCCTGTGCTGGCCCTTGTTTGGCTTGTTTGCCTCCGTCTGCTCCTCTCAGCTTCAACTCCTTTGTAAAGATAGGTGTTGTTTTAGGGGAGCGCTGCTACTCTTGAGAACATTTTCTTTCCCGGCATTTCAGCTTGTCCGTTTCCTCCCTGTGCTTTTTGTACTCTGCTTTCTGTGCTAATAGGACGTTACTAGTTATATCTTTACTGAGTACTGTTACTAATTGTTAGGTGATTGACTGTGGTCCATTCCACAGCCTGACATAACTGGTTTGTTGTATTTTTTCGTAGCGCTTCTTTCAAAACAGATGAGCTTGTGCTTGTGTTGATCTGTAACTAAAAGGAAGATGCTAAGGCAGCATTTGAAAGCTCATAGATACAGTACGGCTGTGAGCTTTGGCTCGCTCTCATCAGCAGCCTTATGGTGGGTTTAATTTGGAAATCATTATTTGGACAAAACTGGGGCAGAGCTGCATCTCAGCTGGTCCCGAATAACCTCGCAAACATCAGCCTCTCAGTGCCTGTGCAGCTCAGAGAGCAGATGCGCTGTTTATTTACAGACAGATGTAACTGGGAGCTCAGATCTACGCCTAATTTTGCAGTGCCACAGCGAACAGTTCTAAAAAAACTGTGTGGGCACCTTGCCATCACTCAGGCAGCAGGACAGGAGACAATGTCCTGTGGAGCTTGGCCAAGGTAACATCCGAGAAAGGTTCCCATCGACTCCTCTCCTGCTCTCGGCTCCAGAGCACCACTTCGGGTGGTGGTAGCAGTACGGAGCAGAGTATTGAGATGAAGTGTCGTTTCTGTTTATGGTGTTAACTCAACTATCAAAGCCATCAGCAGAAGCCCCTGCTGAACTGGGAGGCGTCACTGTGCTGTTCATTTCTGCAGATGAATGGGAAGAGTTTGCACACCCTTTCTGCACTCCACGCCAGAGCAGCCTGGGTGCGGGCGAATAGAGATGACCAGTGACATTGGCTGGAGATTTATAATTTCCAAGGCTGCAGCTGGAGGAGTGAATCTGGTGGCGGTGTAGCTCTGCCTGAAGCCTGATATCTAAATTAAACTGTCCCCACAGCCACGGCAGTGTGTAGGCATTTAATGCTTCCCCTAATCATCTAAAAGTGCAGAAGGAAGTACAGGTGATCTGAAGCTTTGCTTCCTGAAGTCTGATGCCTCAGGAAGTGCCTTTGTTGCTGAATTGTCTGCCTCTAAGTATTTATTCAGGCACTTAAGGGTCATTCAGTTAGGTGCTTACAAAACAAAGGAATTCCTGAAAATATGTTAAATGTTTTTCATCTATAATGTCTTGAAAAAAAGCTGATGTAACCTCGGTAGATACAACGGCTTGTGCCATTCCTCAAGGGGGTCAGGATTCAAAGGTCTGAGTTTAGTGCCTTCTGCTTAAAGGCATTTAAATGGGTGATCCTTTTCCTGCTTTGTTCTTTTGGAAGCTCATTTTCTCCAAATCTGAAGGCATTTTGTGGCTATGTCTTAGACCAGAACAGAAGGAGAGCAGAGCAGTGTGAGTGTCAGTGTTCGCATATGCATCACATAATATATGGGCATATAATAAGCAAGACCGAGTTACTCATATTTTTAAAAAATCAAAATGATTGGTTCATTTATTTTTAAAGCTGTGGAAAGCAGGATTGTCTTTTTTTCTTTCTTTTTTTTAAAGGCCTGCAGCAGGCACAGACTATGGAAACCTGCATTATTAAAATTGACAATCACAATAATGCTCTAAAATCCACAGGAAGAGGCTCTGATGATTGAAAAGCCAAGGAAATAATCAGTAGTCAAGGGCAGACAGGGTTCCTAAAGGGATTCCAGCTTGTAGAGAAGAAATAATACACCAGGAAGTAACAAATGGAATTAATTGGTTCTTCAAGTAGAACAGTTACAGAAGGAAGGAGGATTATACATATGTATTATTATTTAAATAACGTGAATGAATAGAGGACTCCAGACCTGCGGGTAGCACACAAACACTGCTAAGAGACCCTGGGCTGCTGAAATAAATCTGCATTACAGCTGGGCAAGGAAAGAGGATAATAAGGTGCAGCAGGTCCACTTGAACTTACTTTGACTGATGATGAATTTGTTAAAATGTTAGACCTTCAGGTTTTAAAACCCCATGTTTGAATGCTGAAAAGTTCCATTTGCTTTTCATTTGTTTGTTTTTTCACGGGTCCTTGGTTGCTCCGAAATAAGCAGCTTCAGAGTTAGAATTCTGCAAGCCTGACATTTAAATGGCAGTTTCAGTTGTATGTAATTTTCTTCTTCAGTCCTTTTGGGAGTATTTTAGTGTCCTATTATGCAGTGACTGTACTACAAACTGGAGTTGT
This sequence comes from Cnemophilus loriae, assembly GCA_013397755.1. Classification (NCBI taxonomy): domain Eukaryota; kingdom Metazoa; phylum Chordata; class Aves; order Passeriformes; family Corvidae; genus Cnemophilus; species Cnemophilus loriae. The sequence continues at coordinate 194,650 of VZTF01003492.1, read as the reverse complement.
CTGTGTACAGTGGATTGCATGTCCTCTTCCATTTCATCTCTGGCTCTAGGTGGGAGTTCTGTGTGGGAAGCTTGTAAGATTTGAGAGATGTTGTTGTTTGTAGTTTGGCTGTGTGCTCTTTAAGTATGAAGGTACTGAATAAACATAAAATAATACTGTTCTAATTGTGAAGTGGAAAATCTTCAGCAAGTCTAGAGTCAGAAACTGGTCATAGCAGCTACACTCTTTCCATTAGAGGAAATCCCTATAGCATCTTTCAAATAGACTTTGTGTGTTTCTCCTAAAAGGCATAAACCAACTTTTTGCTTTTCCCAGCTCTTGTAATTACAAGGGATAAAAATGTTTAGGATTTCAACGAGCCTTTCTGTGCGAGTGCAGATGTGACTCTTGGTGACTCAACCATTTCCCAGAACTTAAGTCACCCTCTATGTAATTATTCCAAAGAGTTATCCTTCCAAAATTAGAAGAAAAAACCATGTAATTATAACTGCAATATTAACATACTTAATGTCTGCCTAATGTCTGAGCAGCAAGTCAGAGACCGTATTTTCAAGAAGTATATAAACTGTGAGCAAAATTACTTGGGCCACACACTGTCTTCAACAGAGATGCTAAACATGTGATCTCTGCATCATTTATGTCATTATTGGCCATGGAACTTGAAGAGAAACTGAGGAAGGGTACATTTCATTCTAATTGCTCTTTCTCTACCCTCTTTCTCCTTTACATATCGATCTGGCTGTTTTGCCGAGCGCAGCAATCTCAGCTCGGCTCGCCGTGGGCTGCCGAGGTCCTGCCCTGCCTTTTGCTGCCCTGGCGGTTTTCCCGTCCCCTTCCAGGACAACACCCAGCAGGGAACGGCTCCTGTGTCCGTAGCTTCGTCCTCTGCCCCCTGTTGCAGTGCAGGGGCTCAGCAGAGGGCCGGGCACAGGCCAGAAGTGCCTCAGAGAAGGGACAGCAGAGGAGCTGGGGAGGTTAAACCTGTGTGTGATGCTGCGTGGTTGGAGCGGTCCGCAAGGACCATGGTTGTCAGTCCCCCTTCTCTCTTCCTTACGGGAGAATTCACTTTTTAAAAGGAGCGAGTGCCTGTTGTGGAAAATGGGGAGCAGGAGACAGGCCAGGCCAGAGGTGTGTGTATTAGCAACAGCAGTGCGAGAGGAGATGCTGTTGAAAGCTCTAGAGTTGCATTTTGTTTAAGGGGTTGGTCAAATAGAAACACCAGAGCCTTAGTAAAGTCAGGTTGTATTAAATGACCATCATTTATGAGTTTTGGTAGTTGATTTTTTTTAATATAACACCTGTTTGTACTCCCTCTTTTTTTTTCCAGAGGACTTTGTTTAGCAGCTTGGTTTGACTCCACCTATTTAAAAAATTAGTTCTGGGATTGCTCAGCCTCATTAAATCTTGCTGGACTTCTGTTCACAAGGAGCTGTGAGAGCTGGAGTGTGGGAAAGGAAGGCAGCACACTCATAAGTGGTAGAAAATGTAACTTGCAGCACAGTGCTACATTTATGTGACGTGACATGCTCATGTGAATCAAATGTGCTATTTTTACAGCGTGTATTAAATGTGAAATTGTGACTGGTGTTAGAGCAGTGCCAGAACTCCTGCCAATGTGCCATGTAATTTTATTTTAAGAATGAAGGGCTTGAATGAGAACCCTGTATTTCCAGCAAATTCATTCCATTTGTCTAGGGTCAGCTATGCCCATAGGTCGTTGCCCCCTTTATGTTTGATTTCCTCCTTACACGACATTTGATTTCGTCTCAGGATATGAGCAGAGAAAGCCTAGGTGGCTTCTGCAGCTGTAAAATCACATACAGTGCACGAGAACATCCCTTTTGTATGTGATGTGCTCCGCATCTTCAGCCAATGTTGACTGAAGTCCCTGGAGCTGTGTTAGCTGTGGGTCAGCAGAGGAAGAGCATAACCCAAGAGGTGAAGAGTTGAAGCACCCTTGGCTGGGAAATAACCCCTCCCAAAAGTGGGGTGGAACACCAAAACCACGGTACTGTCTACAGCACAGACAGCCCAGGGGCCTGTTACTAGCACAGAGATTGTCCCAGAGCATGGTAAGTAGTTTGTGGATCCCTGACTTGATTTTGTTCTGCCATAAAAATGCGAGGTTTCAGAGGAACCGGCTCCTTGCAGTCACGTCACGCTGTGCCGAGGAAAATGCCTGTCTGCTTTTAAAGCATAGGCATGGCTTTGGTCCCTCTGCGTCAGAAGGAGGCGATTAATGCCAGGGACAGACTGGCACTGGAGGAAAGGAGAGTCATGGTGGGCACCAGACTCCTGAGGAACCCCCCCAGCTGCAGCAGGGGCCAGTGAGGCAGCAATGAGTCACTGTTTTGGCTGACTGGGGTCTGTCGAGTTCAAGTACAACAAGGGATCACTGAGGACAGAAGGAAGCAATACACAGATGAGCTCAGCAAAAATAAGAGTAGAGGGGGTTCTGATATTTACCTCCGAAGTATTTCTCGTCTCTCATTATGTTCACCTAAGTTCATATCTCTAAAAATAAAATAAAAAACCAAATCCCACAAATATAACATGATTTCAGGAAATTATTTTATGGTAATTATAGCTAATCCAATTAAAGGTGATTTGTAATGACTGCAAATTAATTACAGAAATACTGGATTTAATGAGTGGATTACTATTTGTTTTGATAAAAGAGAAAATGCAAATATCAAGCTAGACTATTTAGTTCACTTAGATCACGCTGAGCTCAGTACTGCTAGATTTAGAGCACCATTTGTTTCCACAACAAGGGAGAGCACAGTCCCAGCTGAACACATGGAGACAAATATCAAGCCCTTTTCCTTTCAAGGAGTGTATCTGTACCACACGGTCAGACTTTCATGATTTTCCTATAATGGAAATCAGATGTGATGTCTGAGGTCAGAACTTGGTGTGATTGTTACGTACAGAAGTATCTCTTTTTTTAGTAGTTTTTTACCTTATTTTCAGTATAAGCTTGCTGGCTTGTACATGGGTTGCTGCTTGACAAGATGCTTCCACGTACACACAAGATACACACCACTTACCTGTCCTCCCATCCAGCAAGAGGCTGAATCATGGCTGGCTCGGCTGATCCCGTAGTGGCCTGATCCTGCAGCTGGGAGGATACCTGAAGAAATAAAGAAGTGTGTGTTTGTAGTCAGGCCAGGCACCTGGCAGCCTGGCAAACTCAGGGTGCACGCAGGAGAACAGGCCTTGGTGGTACAATAAATACATGGGTGTGGGAAGGGACGTGGGGGTATTGCATCCTGCAGCTCTGAAGTGAGGCAAGGGCAGGGTTGAGATGTCCAGGGCTTTGACGGGTGGTGCTTTTGGCTGGGGGACACAAAGCAGATACCACAGCTGTGCTTCTGCACCTTCCTGGTCACAAGCTGTGTGATGTTAGCCTGCTTCCCCTGGGTCTGAAACACGGGGGAATTGAAAAGCTGGCACCGAAGGGCTGCCTGTGTGTGTTGAAGGTGGAAGAAATGCGTGTTGATAAGGCTCGAGTCTTGGGAAGTCACCATGTTTAGAAAGCCAAGAGGAGCTCCCATGTCATATAACACAAGTGTCTTGAGGCTCTGATGGGGGGCTCCCCAAGTTACCAAGCATAGCACAGGCAGAAATGCAGAGGAAAGCAGGATTGTCTTGCACAGACCTCGGCCAGGCAGTTCCTTAGGGGGCTTGCCACCTTCATCACTTTATAGAACTCTTCCCCTGCCTTCTTGTCTCATCAAACCTGTCCCTTCATTTTCACTGTCCATCAGCTTCTGATCTAAGTGCCACCACCACACCATCCACTTGCTCCCCTGGACTCACTTCATCATCAAAGCCTTTGCAGCCCTAAGTCAGTCTTAAGGCTTTGATGATGCAGTTGTATTAGCAGTTTTTCTAAGAATCTAACTCTGGTCTTGTTGTCGAAGGTGATTGACTAAGTAAATGGAAATGAGCTTCCTTCCCAGCAGCTCTTGCAGCGAATTAGCCATGGAACAAACTCTGGTTCCTAAGGAAGTCAGAAACTACTGAGCAACCTGTAATCAAGGTTCTCCTAATGTTGTGTTTTAAGTAGACCCATTATCATAGCAATGTCTTCCTGAAAGCATTTAGACTTCATTACCCTATTAGAGAAATTAACATATTTTAGCTGATAAGCTTCTGGTGCTTTCAAAAACTTGCAATAATGCTGGGTGTTGAAGCTGCTCTAAAACATGCTTTCATTAAAGGGGGCTTGTGCCACATAGGAAATGTATAAATAGAAAAACCATAATTAAAATGCCGCATTATCTTGGTCTAAACTTAGTGCGTCTTGAAATTTAAATATACAACACTATCTTTAGAATTTTCCAGCAGATTTTTTCAATTTTGTTAGTATAGAGGGAAAGAAACTGGATGTGGTTGGGGATTTGTGTGTTGGTTGGTTGTTGGGTTTGGTGGTTTTTTTTTTTATAAAGAGCTGAATTTCAGATATGACTGTAATATCTGTCTTTTTAATTAAAGTTGGAAGAAGTGTTTTTAGGCCAGTCACTGATTCTAAGAGGTAACTGATCATCGCTGTGGTATTCAGAGGAGGAATTGCAGAGGAGCACATCAGGAAGAAATGACAAGGAGGATCAGCAGGGTCAGTGCAGAGCCCAGTGTAAGCCTTGTGTGTAATTGCAAAGTCAACAGAGAAGAGCCGGTTTATGCCAGAATTTGATCTTGAACAAAAATGAAAAATAACAGAGTCCATAAATATGGATGTAAGGAGACCTTCCCTTTCTGCTTTTTGTAAAAATAGCCAAAATTCAGATTTCCAAATGCTTTCATGGGCAGAAGAATGTATAAAGCCAGTTCCTGTGGTTTGGGTTCACAGCAGCTCTCTCCTCCAAAGGTCCTTAATCCAGCATGATTTCTAGCACAGCCTTTCCATCAGTGGGAGCTCCGGCTGGGTATCGCATCTGAATGAAGCCGCTTATTCTCGTGAGGCTTGTAGGGAATTAGTATTCTTTTAAAATCTGATCCAAAAGTTGTGGGAGTCATGCAGAGACTGATGGAAAGAGAAAAATCAAAAAGTTATTGTGCTTCTCTAGCAGTGATAGAAGTGGCATGTGATCTCTGGAGGGCAGATTTAACTAAAGAAGAGCTAAAACATTTTTGTATTTGTGGCGCAGGGCTGCCCCACTCTGTTCCAAATCAGATTCGATGCCTGGCTGTAATGGAGTTGTGAAAGCTCAAGCTGCAGCCCATATGTAGAGCACTGCACGGGCCCTGGGGTGACAGGGAAAGCATCCAAGGAGAGGGGATCAATACAGCCACTTGATTAGCAAAAGGGTGATGCAGAGCGTAAGGCTGGATCAGTGGACAACTTCTGATTGTAATTACTGTCACCTCTTCCAGGTCGTTTCATGGTCTTCCAGGTCAGGGAGAGATTTTACAAGTTTCGTCTTTTGAAATAGTCTGTGTTTAAAATTAAAAATAAACAAACAGAAAGAAAAATAAAAAGCCCACCCTCGTTCCTAGTTCATTCACAGAAATCTTAGACCCGTTATTCTTTGCACATTTCCGTAAGTTAGACATTTTTCACCTTTTTAAGGGGGACTGCAAACACATCCAAATGGGGCACTGAGAATTCTCACATGAGCTGGTGAAGGTTTGAGTGCTCCTACTTCTTAATGGGCCTTGGATAATTGGCTGCCTTATTAGTCAATAAGTGACCTTCTGTGTGCTTCTAGAGAATTATGTCTTCATTGATTGTACGTTGTGTGTTTTTGTTTGTTTGTTCCTGCTGTTAGGGAACACCCCAGCAGCGTGGTCAGAGGCAATCTAGGTGTCGTTCCCTGGGCACAGCTTTGTGATATATTGGCCGAGCTCCACACAAAAGTAGCAAGTTCCCATTCATCAGCCTGAGCTTCAAAAGCGTGGCAGGGAGAGAGGGCTGTCTCTGTACTAATGATCTAATACACACTGTTTGTATCAAAACTGTCATAGCAAGGACACTGGTGGGAGTAAGAATGCAGTCAACTCAAAGCTGTGCTTCTGGCGTTATCTGGCACATTTGCAAAATACATCCTCAAAAATGTAATTATGCAGAATCCACAGAGGTCTTGTGAAAAATGTGTCAAGCTGGATGTTTATTCCAATGGTAAACCAACTCTGACATTGCTCTCTGTGATGAAATGTGGTCATGTGTGGGTGTGTAATGATGTGTATTCATACACACATAGGTATCTGCATATGATATGCAGACAGAAGTTGTATGGTGTTGCCTGGCTGCATATTTATGTGTTTGCTCTCTCACACGTGCAGCAAAGGGGTGATTAGATGCCAAAAAAGGTAGATTTTCACAATAACTTTGTACAGCCAACATGTAATTCTCTGATGTGGTGTCTTACATAAAAGTTTCCATGTGGCTTAGGCTTAAATCTGTCTTCCTCCTATGCTCTAAAAGTAAGTTCTGTATTTCAAGAGGGGTTTTGAGGTCATGGGAGCCGCCTCACAAATGCACGGGTGCTGGGTTACCTGTGGTGGGCAGGTCAGTGGGCAGCAGGGGCTCGTCTCCTGCCCACGCTGGGCAGGGAGCAGCCTGGGAACGTCCCAGATACAGCCAAGACACAGGGACAGGTAGTACAGGGACCAGGGAGTGCTTCCAAATGCTGCCTTTGGCCTCCCTCTGCCTGACTTTTAGCGCGGCGTTTGACTTTCATGGCCCCTGCTAAATTTATAGAGGTGGTTATGCCAGGAAACTCTGCTCTGAAAACGCTTACGGGCTCTGCAGAGAAGACAAGCAAGCAGGCAAGGAAAAAGTAGTAGCTCTGCTTCCATTTTACTGCTAAAGAACTGAGATGCAAGAGATTAATGGGTGTGCCCAAGGTCATATTGGAAATCTGCAGCAGAGCCAGGCGCTGAATCCAGATACTCTGCATCCTAGCTCAGTGCCGTAGCCATCTTTTTGTTCTGATAGTATTTAAAAGAAATACTGTTCCTGGAGAGTGGAACAAATCAGAAAAATAAGCTGGTAGTGTGCGAATGAGAAAAGGTCATTTGTCCTGTTTCATCACTTTGTTGTCCAAAGATCTAATTACTTCGGGAATTACCTCAATGGCTTTCAATCAGTGCCTGTCTGTCTTAGGTCGTTCCACACACCTCACCTTGTCAGTTTAAGGTGCTTTGTAAAGATTTTTTTTTCCCCTCTTAATTAAAAAATAATGCTTCTGGCCAGCTCTCCTGCACGTGTTTTTGAAACCTATGCATGAGGCTGAATACCAGTAGAGCCAAGCACTTGTACTCCTGACATCTGCTGATTGCCGTGTAAGAAGCGAAGCGCTTTTACCTGTAATATATCAGAGCTTTCCACAGATTGGAGGTGACTTATAAATTACACTGTGGAACTTCTTCACCTGCAATTGAAAAGTAATCGCCGGGGTGCTGGGAGGTGTGGGCCATTCAAGAACACAGAATTTCTACACTGTGCAGGCCCTCACAGCACATTTTAAAATCAGGAATGACTCTAAAGCAGCTTGTTTTAAAATAAGGTGTTTCGGTTCTGTTATTGCCTTTCAGTTTTGGGATCTTTAATAGTGCACTTATATTTTCAAGGTTCTTTTTCCCTGCAGTCATACAGTTGGGCAAGACATCTCCTCAAATATTCCCCCACCCACTCCATGGAATCACTTCTGTGTTTTCTTGGTTCCAGCACCCAAGGCCTGAACAAAACAAGCAGGTATCATACATATCACAGCAGAACCATGACAATAAGTGGTCCTTTGCAGATAGCAGGTTATGCCAGCACTGACCTGGAAGAAATAGAAAATCAAAAAGAATGTGCTCATTCTCGATGAACAGCACTTTCAGCCTGAAAGATACTTGGGATCAGTCCCTGAGAGGTCCTCTCCCACTCAACTTTGTAACTCTTCCAATTCTTTTTTACTCTGACCGAGATTCTGGATGACTGATTTTGGGAAGGACTGTAGGTATATCCCTGAGTCTCAGGAAAAGCTTCTCGTGGTTGCCTATTCCAATGCCAGAGAAGCTGGGCTTTCATGGGAAGACTTGAGTGTTAGATTGAACAGCCTTTCTCTCTTCTTTCCAATATAGCTCACAAATCTCAAACCACATTTTGCCAGCTGCTAATTTCAAGTGAGAGCTCCAGAGGTCCTTCAGCAGCAGGCACAGCTCCTGGCACGTGTCCAGCCAAGGCTGGCTCACCTTCATGGCCTGGGGGATTAAAATACTGGGGCCTGGGAGCTCTGGTCAGGGACACAGTCTCCATTTTGCACGACAGGCAAGTACTGAGAAGAACAAGTCTTTGCCCCTAGAAGTTTACAACCTAAGTAGGCCAAATCTCAGTTAATGGCTTGAAAATAATTTTTACAAAGCTATAATTAGGTTAGATTGTACCTTACCCTCTTTTCTTTCCCCCTTCTATGAATGGAGTCAGTGACCTAAAAGCTTTGTGCCTGACTCCATCCCTTTGTTTCTATAATTAACACTGTTTACTTAGTATTTTCCTCACTGCTGAGAGGGACAAAAGCTTTTTTTGTTCCCTTTAGATGCAATTTGTATGATACTGTATTTATTTAGAATTAATGACAATAACCATGTCCATTCTGGGCCCTTCCGCAATTAATCAATCTCCCTCAAATTCCGCACGCATTAATGAGCTCACTTGGGTGGCAGAGAAAACACAAGAGTGAAGTTGCCTCAATTCACAGCTTCCCCAAAAATGTACCCTCATTTTCTCTTCTCCTCTTCCTCTTCTCTCTGCCTTCTCCTGCTCCTTGTCTGTGCAGTGTGCTGCACCTGATCGATGTGGTACAACCTGATCTTTATCTGAGAGCATAGTTGCAAATTCAACCCAGAACAAGCTTAAAGTGGCTTCTGAAAGGAGAATGGAGAACAAGACACTTTTTCAGCTACACCTTACAGCATTTGTTCATCTAGGGACGTAGAGGAATAAACTCTTCATTGGAAAAAGTCTCTTTTCTCTGACTTTTTGCTTATTTAGTGTTAGGACATGAGCTTTCTTCAAAGATCTTGAAAGCAATGGACAAGCCAGTTCACTGGTGACTTAGTAGAAGAGCAGCAGGTGAAATCCAGCATTTTTATAACAGCTTCTGTGGCTGTGAGAGGCCACAGATCTTTACTGCCCTTATTGTAGAGACAAGCACCACGGGCTGGGTTGTACAAGACAGCATCCAGTTCACCTGAGCAAAAGAAATCGAAGAAAGATCAGCCAGTGAAATGGTGCTCCACTCTTTGCAGAGCTCTGCAGAGTGCCAAACACCAGTTATCACCCCAACGGGAGTGACCGTGAAATGCTCACGCTGTTGAGGATGAAAGGTGTAAATCAGGGATTTTGGTAGTGCTCTGCTGAGGTTCTCTTATCTGCTGGCAATTGTGGATCAGATTTACATCAAGTCCGAAACTAGCAAGCCCCAAATTGAATAAAGTTGTGTTACTCTGCAATTCCTTTTTCATGTCAGCAGCTAATTCAAGTTACTGTTGACCAAAGGTCCTTTCACAGTCACCTGGCAACTTCTACTGAATCACATTAATCATCCTCATAAAGATGTGCGGAGGTGAAAGAGCTTTTACCAGTTTCAGACTGAAAGTGTCTTTTGAAAGAATAAATGGAATAATTTTGTGGCATTTAAAATACCACTGTGCCATGCTTCAGTCTGCACATCCTTGGGTGAGTTTAAAATTGCCCTTGCATTAAGCACAGTGAAAGGGTCTGTCCAATGTGCCTGTAACACTCTGCTGCAGGTCACACAAAGGATTGCTTTTTTCCCCCCAGTGGGACAAGAGTAGCAATATCAGTTTTGAAACTTTTGGTCTGATCCGTCATCTTAGTCCTTTACTCAGCATGACCTTTATCATCCCATATCTTATTAGAGCCAGAGATTAGTGATTTGTCTTTTGAAAGATCAAACTCATCATTTCTAGATGCTGTTTCATATCTGTATATTTATATCATACTCTTCCTTGGCACTTCAGTACATGGTATGAAGCATTGGGTTTTAGCTCTAACAATTCTGAGAGGGGAAGAACAAAACACTAGTGAAATGTCAGCATTATTATGGCTTGAAGAAGAATATTACAGTGTTTGCAGTCAGTTTGTGTCTTCTTGTGATGAAGCTAAGTTCCTCTCTGAGAAGAGTACAGTTATTTTCATTTTACAGATAAGCAATTGAGATATAAATAAGCATAATAGCTTTACTGAGATCATAGAAGGAGCTTTGAGAGAGCCAGTTCATCTCTCCTAAATCTGATCAAATCAACTAATGGAGGAAGATTCATGCAAGAACAGAGAAAACAGAAATCACTGGGGGTGTGTAAGAAAACATCCATAACCACCCCAGACTGGTGCTTTCAGAAGTGTCGTTCTTTGTACCTGGAACTTGGTTTCTGAGTATTTCCTACAGTGAAGTAGAAAGCATTGGTGTTTATTAATACTTTTCCATGGTCAAAACTGAATGCTCAGCACAGTAATTCTCATGGTATACAGGGTAATATTTCAGTCAAGTGATAAACCTCAAGACTAATAAGGAAAACCTATTTTTTTTTCCTTTTTGAAATTATATTTTTTTTTTAGCAAAAGCCAAACTTTGTAGTATTTGTTGAACAAAATGCATGAAAGTTTATTAAGCAAAATAAATAGAGGAAAATCAAAATATTTAATCATACAACTACAAAGGGAGGAATGAAACAGCTTGGCAAATAGCATTTGCAGCACAGTAAAATGTGTTCTGTGCCTGCATAAGTAGTAAATCAGCATTTTTATAGCACTACTATGTGAAGCCTCAAACTAGAGATATGTAAATATTACAAAGTACAGATATGTTTGACTAGAAGAATGTAAATACACCAAACCATAGACCAAAATTAGGCAATCACCTCCTAATAATTATTTGTAAACATCTTGTTAATCCTAGAACTCTCTATTTGATGTTTCAATACTCTGTTCAGGGATGATACATTGCATGTAAGGCTGCATTCAAATAGTCATTAGTTGGGAAGTTTCCGTTGTGAGCAGGATACTGGGAAGATAAATGATGAATTGTGGTTTCCTGATTCCATCTTTTCTTTGCTCCCCGTAGGCCTCGTGCTGTCTCCTCTTGATTTATGCCAGAATCAGAACTTGCTTGCAGTCTGGCTGGTCTAGTCCGAGCACAGGCTTCCTTCTGGGTCTGCATCGGGGAAACCAAACCCGGTGGGAGCTGCCACACCTCTCGTCCCTGGGGCCTGAGAAAACCTCCATCTCCACGCTGCTGGTTTTCTCTTCCGTGGCTCACAGACTGGCTGTCTCTAGAGGCCTGCTCTGGAGATCCTTAAAAGCATTGGGAATGCTGATATTGGCTTAATGGCTCCAGGTGTAGCTACATATTGTCAAGAGAGCTGTAAATAAATGCTTGGGGAAGATGGCTCCTTTCCCAACTGTGCATAGCAAGGGGTGGCACTTGCTGCCAAGTTTTGTGGTTTCATCATGGGCTCTGTGGTCTCTTGAATTTATACACAAGCTTAGGATCCTCTACCTGTGATTTATTGAAGATCTGAGATTTCTCTGATTGCTTTTAAGGAGTTTCTCATGCCCCTCTGTGGTAGAAAGCAAGCTGGCAGTGCAGTCTAGAAACCAAAATGGGAAAAGGTTTGCTTCAGATTTATTATTTTTTATGAAAGGCATTTTTTAAACTGGATTCATGGTTCCCGGGTCCTCTCTCATCAATTTGAATGCTTGTCCTTGTTTGCTGAACCCTTGCTCTGCAGCCATGCTGCTTTGCTTTCTCACTCCTCTTAGCGGTGCTGGGTATTAAGGTGTTTTATCCTGTTCACCCAGTTTACAGTCATCCAAGGTAACTACAAAGAGTGAAAACACAAAAGAGGCCTAAGGAAAGCCTGTGATTAAAATGGAGAAGAGGATGGAAAGGCAGGTCCAGGATTCAGTCCAAATATCCAGCTCAACAGAAATCTTTTAATTGCAGATCAGACCCCGAACACAGATGTGCTGTTCCCATTCTTTGAGTCTGAACCTTGATAAAGCACTTTGACATGAATGGATCTCTGGGAATAAACAGCAGGTTGCCAGTACAAGGCAGTTGTTCCAGCACTGCCCGAGCAGTGGATGAGCTGCTTATTGCTCAGGGCCTCTGCCAGCACTTTGACAAGAGAGTACAAAGGAGATGAAGAGCCAAAGGAGGGTGGAACCTGAAGAGGAACTTGCTCCAATTAGCAGAAGGCATCTCATCAGGCTGAGCTGAACACGGAGCACACTCGGGGTTAGCTCCAGTCTCGCCTTTCCCCTTGAACAGTTACATAAGTGGTTGGAAAAATAACTTTGCTTGGCAGAACACGGTGTATGGAAAATGAACTTGTTTCTCATGATGATTTAGATGCCACAGAGATTATGAAGTTAAGGCTCTTGTTTTAACGGGTTGCAGGCTTTTAACAGAGATCACAAGGAACATCATGCTTTGGGATTTAACATTTATTCATTCAGTTCATCAAGTGCTGATATGCACATAGTACTTTGTTGCAGGCATCACAGTGCTGATAGTAGCCTGAGGTTATGAACAAGGGATCTCTAGACAGTACAGAAAAGGTTGGCCTTGCGTAGTTCTAACCCAGTTGTCATATAATTTTTCCTTAGATCTGACTTGCACGTTTTGTACTTTGAACAAATACAAGCAGTGCTTTAGCTCACCTCCCCTGCTTTCTGTTGATAAAGGGCTTTACCAATTGATTCTCGAAGGAGCAGTGAAATGGGTGATTTTTCTTTCCAGTGAGTTTCAGCCATACCAGGACTGTGATAAAATCACCGGAGCCTGTCTGCGCTGAACACCAAAGCAATCAAAATGAACATACTACTAAATTTTTGCAGAAGCCTTTGAGTTAAAATTATTAAACACCTTCCATTTCCTTTGAAAACATTAACACAGCCTGGATCTCATCTTGCAGAGATCATACAGTAATCAGAGCAGGGTTTCAGCTGAGTTCATGGCAGAATTTCACTGGCCTCAGTCGGGAGGAGGGGAGGGGACATGATAAGTACAGTGTAATGTTATCAAAAACAGTATCCATTGATTTCGGTAAGGAATGATATTTCCATGTGCTTTTTCTTCTCTCTTGTGCTTTATTTTTCCCCCATTTTGAAAGATGTTGTTGGAGGTTTTAAAACCTTACAAAAATGCTGTCATTTTTTCCAGAGAGGTGAAAAGTTTAGCGTATAAATTCCAACAGAACAGTTGGATCTCATGGTAATTCCTGCATGTGGATCTTCCATCAGGAAAGAAGTTCACAGTCCAGATCTCCTCCGATGAGAGCCAGCTGAGTAGCTACATACAGAAGTGGCAGAGACCAAACGGCTCATTGATCCCAGTTCTTTCCTCTTCCTGACTCGTGTCCTCTCTCTCCAAACCAACAGTATCCTGTGATAGCCACTGCACTTCTTCTCAGCCTCTGCCTTAGGTCAAACAGGCCACGGTCTTCTGTACCTTTTCTATTTCCACTTATCTGCAGAAATTAGCTTGAGAAATTAGAATTCCTTGAGCATGGCTACCTAGAGCTTAGCACAGCACTCCAGTAGTAGGAATGGCACTTCTTTGGTGGTGAAAACGTGTCATCTCAGAAATTCTAAGGTTTTGTCACCTTTCTCACGATGGCATCAGATCTCATGGTCTGTCCGTCGCTGCCTCACTACCGCTGTGGTGTTGCTGTATCTGCAGTGTTTCTGCTGACTGAAGGAGTTCTGGTCATTGCTGCTGCCATCTAAACTTGGCTCCAAAGTCCGGATGCTTGGATATCACTGGAAGTTGATGCTGGAAGTGGCTTTCCTGTTGACTTCCTGGAGAGGTTTTCATGCTCAGATGGTGTATATCAGGTTTATTAGTGCCCATCTACCACGTCAACTCATGGCAAGTTGTCCTTCTGCAGCACTCCTCTCCAAGGAGGCCAGGAATGCAGGTCAGGCATAGGGTCACACATGGAGGGGTCTTAATTTTGTCTCAGATCCTTCCTGATGGATAGCATGAACAGAGTCTGTGCTTTGATGTGCGCTGTGGCTGTTGCTCACAGGAGCTTTTTCAGCATTTTGCTGACTTGGAGGAGAAGGATGGAGGTGATGTTGGTTTTTCTAGTCAAGAAACTGATGATAGTTGATGAGGTGGGTGGCATCAGGCTTGCTCTCCATTAATGCTCTCTGTAACTGCACAGCACAGCGCCAGGACCCGCTGTACACGATGTGTTCTCATTTGCACTAAGCTGTTTGGGTTTTTTTTTTTCTCAGAACTCAGCTCTCTCTATACTCGTAGTAACCGTTGTCCTAGAAATCTTCATGAAAGGTTATTGCAGTTGTAAGACAATTTGATGAAACAGCGCTCTTAATGCAATTACTTAGAACAATGATCACAGGAATGAAGAAAATACATGTCGAAAAAACTTATTAGAAAACTGGTGAAAGCAATATTGCTCACGCTGTTGATTAACAGCATTCAGCTGCTTTGCGTTGCTCGTTACAATGAAATCAATGGCCTTGTTCACTTTTTTCCCATTTGTGTAAATACAATCTATGTTAATGAATATGATGTTTGAGCACACCCAAACTGTTTGTCTTGGGGACTACAAGTAACAGTTTATTTATAACCTCATCGGAATCAGATCAACATCCAGGCCAAGCTTTATTTCTCTGTCTTTATTAAGAGTATTGGAATAACTTTCATGCAGTTATATATATGTTGTTAGAGCAGAGCTCATGTAGTGCAGGGAAGCTCATAGCACTGGATTATTTGCCGTGTCACTAATGTTTTTAGTAGCTGCAAGCTAACCCTTTAGAAATCAGTCAATGCTTTCACTAAATGGTAACATCTAATTTTTGAGTGCTTTTACAAAATCCACACAGTTGATGAAAGCAGATTAAAGGAGCATGAAATTAGTGGGGCTTGCATCTCTTTATGGTTTGTGAGCTGAACTATTATTGGTCTCCAGACCTGATTCAGAATCTCAATAAATGAAGGCCAAAGTTTCTTATATTTAGATTTTCTAAATAGAAGAGCTTTTAAATTACCTTCTTCACACCAGATGAACACCAAATCTCTTGTAAATTTGTGTATGAAATTACCCTCCGTTCTTCTCTTTAAACTGTAAAAAAAAGAGCAAAATGTTGAATGAACTAACACTTTGGCATGAATTTAAGGGCTGATGGTGATTACTAGGGCCTGGGGAGAAGTGTTCCCCGAGGCCACATTATTGCCTTGATGTCTAATGATGGGCTGGCGCTGACTGCGTTTGGAAATCAAATAATGCATCAGACTGTTAAACTCCCATTAAAATGGTGGTGTCTAATACGTCTGTGGATCAGAGCTTGCATTACTATATAAACCCCAGTCCAGAGTTAAAGAAGAAATGCTCTGTAGGAGCACCTGGGAAAGATCTGGGCTTGTCTACTGGTCTAGATGGCTGTATAATAAGACGGTTTTATTATTTACTATGATAATGTCCATACTGTGTTAAAATCCTTCTGGCTGAAAAAGAAGACCCAGAGAGTTCAAGTTCTTCAAGCAGAAAGGCGAGTAAGTAGAGACTGTTCCTGCAAAAACACTACAGGGTGCAAGCAAAGCTGTAAAAATTGTTTGTGGTCACACCTTAATGTAGTAACTTCCCTCTTCCTTTTATGCTGATTTTGTTTTCCTTTTCGAGTATG
Source organism: Cnemophilus loriae (assembly GCA_013397755.1). Classification (NCBI taxonomy): domain Eukaryota; kingdom Metazoa; phylum Chordata; class Aves; order Passeriformes; family Corvidae; genus Cnemophilus; species Cnemophilus loriae. The sequence goes on along the minus strand of VZTF01003492.1, from coordinate 178,974 downwards.
ATTCATGTCAGAAAATGATGTTCGGGAAGGTGTCATGAAGGTTTATTGACTTTATAGGTCTTCTATGAAAGCAAGAAAGCAATGGATGTATGGATTTGTAAGAGCCAGAGAGATGGGATGGACACCAGGAAGGTGCCAGGGATTCAAACACGCGGTGGGGGTGCCAGGGAAACATGTCATGCTGCAGGAGGAGATGTAACATTAAAGCAATACTTCACTCCTGAAAAGAGGAAGGCTGGTCAAAACACTGTTTTTGAGAATATTTTTACTGGCAGAGAGTCTTGTGTGTGTTTGCAAGGTGAGAGAGTTAGGCTGTAAGACAGCATAGGAAGGACTCAAATCCCAGATAACTTCTAGAAGCAAGAAATGGCAGGTGGAGGAAGATCCCCACTGTGTGATGCAAAACAGCAGGAGCTCAGTGGTGGGCTTGGGCTTGGGCTTGGTTTCTTCTCTCTGGGGAAGTGAGACATCCCTAGGAATTATTAAATTCTCTGTAATCTTAGTTTTTCCTAAAGTTGGTGTCTGAAGAACTGCTTAACAAACTGACAGCTCCTTCTTCGCTTGCTCTTCATGTGTAGGGAAGCTCAGCTGACATTTTGGCATGTTAATCTCACTTTATACACATGAATGTAAGGTACACACACTTCAGCCTCTTCGAGTGACTGCTCAGGATGTGAGGGCATGGGCCACATCAATTCCAGCCACGTGTCTGAAAAAAGGTGCAGTGACAAAAATGTTTTGTTTGCTGTGAAGTTTAAAACTCATGCTGCCAAAGCCAGTGTTTAGATCGTCTGCTTTCATGCCAAAATTAAGAAAAAACTGGAAAAAAATGTTTCTGATACAATCAGAAGCAGAACAATCTGTGATTCCTAGAAAGCTCTGCTAAGCAAGGTTTCCACAAATGTGAGAGTCTATTGCTTAGGAAAGAAAGGGGAAAAACGAAAAATATTTTCCGGATGCAAAGTTACACTTACACTTTGACTTTTGGTATTGTTTTCATTTAAAAAAAAAACCCAATTATTCCAGTGTCTTGATCACAAAAAACCTAGTTTTATATTTGACATTCTTAATGAACGTGGGTTCTCAGCCATTCCCAGATAGTTTTAGTTTTTAAATACAAAGACTTTTATTCTTCTACCTTGCTCTACTTCACAGTTGTGTAATTATTTTCCTTTTAAGACAGTAAATACTGCTTCACCTTCACAGTCTGTAGAGTTACAGAAGTGCAAGCCCTACTGGCATTGCCACGCTAGGATAATATGTAGCACAGAATTGGATCCCAGGTATGTCTAATATAAGAAAAATGCCCACTGAATTGCAGCTTATGCCTGTTCACCTGCTCTTAGCACAGAACGAATGTGTTGTAGCAGCTGGGGATGGATGGCAGCGTCTGCTGCCCCTGAGAAGAGCCCCTGTGACAGTCAGGTGTTTGCAGTGAGCCTGCACCACTGTGTAATGTACAGTTAGGGTCACTGAAATAAGAATATAAGCTTGAGTTCTTGCACAAAAAAAAATCTCAAAGTTTTCGTTGAAAGCAGAAACTTTTGCACTGAAGGCCACATTTGGGTTAAGAAGGACATTTTTTACTGGAGAAACGTTAAATTTTCAGTGAAATTTAGTTTCTTATCGTTTCATTTTTCACCCATCCACCCATCCATCTATTCACCAAGCACATTAGCTGTGTCTGTGCTGCCTTTGGTTGCTGGGTTCAGGTCTGTGTTTGAGCACAGAGAGCCAAATGTCTGAAGACAGCTGTCAGTGCTGCTTTTAATGGGCAGAGCCTGAGTGTGATCTGTTCCCTCTCCCAGCCTTGCAGAGAGCTGGAGGGTGACCCAGCAACGCAGACAAGCAATCTGCACAGCAGAGAGTTTCACCTGCAGCCTTTTGTGTGCTCCTTTTTTATGTGCCAGGTTATTACTGAGTTATTGCACTCATACCAAGGTACATAAACGTTGTGGGCCTTGGGTTTTTTCCTTCTCCAAATGCTCAGCTGTAAAACCCTCCTTGCTGAGAGAAAAGGCAGTGCTAACAACTACGTTTTCTTCGATGTCCTTTTGTTTCTGTTTGGTGTCTCTAGCTGAAAAATATTTCAGTCATCAAAGGTTTGATCCAAGCTAAGAGAATATGCACAGCCCTCTGTTTTCAGCGGGAGCTTACATTCATAAACCGGTTTTGATTAATATTAACGCCAGGTTTTAGATTCTTAGTTTGGATGACAGAAGAGACCTTTGAATATAGCTTGGCTGCGTTGCCTGCATACTTAAACATCTTCACATATTTCAAGCCTGAGCAAAATCAGCCCTGTGCCTACAGTGGTACTTTTGAGGTGAGGGACTCGGAGAAGGGCCAAGCAGTGACCTCTGAAGACATCTCACAAAAGAGACAGGGCACCGTGATATTATGCAATATCACAGGGAAAGAAATCAGAATGAATCCTTTTAATCAAATAAAGATCAGATTATTAGGACCAGAAGATAGCTTTTTCACCTGCAGGAAATGAAATCCCAGGTGAAAAATTCTCTCCAGACACTCACAAATGTATGTTCACTTCCAGCTAGCAAAAGAGCAAAGATCAGATTTGCCTTTTCACCTGTAAACAATTAAAGAAGTGAGAACTCAAAGAACCATCTACCAGCAACCTTAAAATGTGTCAGAACCTGAAATTTCTGGCAAACTTGATGTGAATCTCAGTCCTATTAAGTTCTCACTAGGCCTGCAAGTTAATTGTTGGCACCAAGAAAAACTAACTGTTGGCAAATGATGGTACAATGTGCTAAGTGTTAAAAGTAACAGTGAAGCTATTGTGTGGTTTGCTTAGAGTGCAATGAATTAACACAAGATAGATCCTCTAGGATAGGTGCTGGGTTCACTGATGGCAGTAGAGATCTTCATGGCTGGCAGAGTTGCTCTCTGAGAAATTGCCCTGACTTCTCTGAGCTGCATTTGTTTTGCCTTTGTTTGATTTAGAACACCATTATTTTTGATACCAGGCAATCACAGGCTATTTTGATTTCTTTATCTAATATCCTGCACAAGAAAAGTGTAGCCCAAAATGTTCTAGAAGGTCAGCCGTAATACCTCATTTACCTAATCAGATCAACACTCAACAAAGGGGCACGAGCCAACGAGCTGTGCAAATGCTGTTCTGCAGCTGGTAAACTGTTGTAATCTCCTGTGTGAGGGTCAAAGCACAGAGAAATCAACCTAAAAACCTCTGTTGATTTTGGTAGATCATACCCTAGGGCTTACTGACACATGCAGTCTTTATGTCTGGTAGAAGAGAATGTTATATATGTTCATCAGCGAGTGATACCTGGTGGTTTGGTCTGCATGAGCAATATTCAAGATGTGAATGGAAGATTGCAAAGGCCTTTAGGAGTTCTAGTCTTTCCATTCCATTTGCTATCACAATGAAATTCTGTGTTTTATTTTTAATGATTTGTCTAGCAAGCAATTGAAAAAACAAGTCACCTCTTGACTGAGTGAATGGTCGAAAAGTTCATTTAAAAGAAATTGATTGACCGAGATAAATCCAAAGGCATGTGTGGCAAACTAAAAATTGTACATAATTTATTTGCCACCTTTTTCAGCTGAAGATTTGAACACCAACATTAACATCTCAAATTAGGAAAATTGGTGCAAACAACATAAAGTTTCTGTTGTGTTAATGCCCATATTTAAGTTGGCTGGCTGTGCATGACTTTCTAATAGTCCTCTTTGACTTATATGTCCTTTTGTGATAGGTGCTAAGTTTATGGTGTTCATAACTTTGAAGCCAATCTTGAAGGTGTATCAAACTTTCTAGACTCGCTATCAGTGATGTGATTATATGTGTGAGCTTTCTTGTGATTCTAGAGAAAGGGACCTAGTGGCTCACTGGGTCCCTTCCAAACCCATTTTTCTAAGAGAAGCAAATTTCTGAGATGGTAGGAATGGTGATTTGGGGTTTTCTCACTGGATCTGGCATCGGGCCGTTGCTATTAAATGATTGTAAAGGCCACTGTAAGGGGAGAGGTGCTGACTTTCAGACACAACATCATTAACTTGTGGTCATTAGAAAAATCCCATGATACTTTTAGGAAAAGTAGTGTAGTTAACCTTGGTGGCTTGGCCAGACTCCAGCTTTTGTAATTGCATCCTGCCTAACTAAAATTGCATTGCACTCATTCAGTTGGATGGCGTAATTCTTCACCTTTTACCCCAAGCTGCTGAGTAGTTCTGTTCAATATTTTCTATATTTCAACCCAGAAATATCTTAATTCAGTGTTATTTGTTTTGAATGATAGTTCCTAAAGTGCTTTGAAATCCTTCTGGCTGAAAGTTGCTGTCAACTGTAAATGTAAATTTTCTTTGTTGCCAGCTGTAAAATCATACAGGATTTGACATCAAAAGATCTATGCCTTGCCACCACTATGATTTGACTCGAAGAGCTCCTGAAAGCCCGGGCAGGGCGTGCATTAAACACAGCCCTTTGCTGCAAGGATGCCAGGCAGGGAGCGCGTATCTGCCGAAGCCGAGCAAGTAACATAATCTACCTGTGGATCAATAGTGTGCCCTTCAGGGACACTGATACTCTCAGGCTCTTGGGGAATTAGCTACATGGTGTGCAAATACTGTGCTGGTAGTGATGGTCTTAGGTTTAAGAGAGCGTGGCCGTGCTCCAGACACTGCAAGAGGTTAAAATCCTGGTGCGCTACAGGCTTGTCTGAAATATGACTTTTGTAGGTGGCCAAGGGAAGCTTTTGCTTGTTTGCGCTGAAACCTGTCAGGGGAGTTTGGAGTGGACTGTGGTCTAAATATAGTGGTGATTGTTTTCTAAGCAAATCTTACTTTTTTTTTTGACAAAAGTCTTCCATCCATGCATCAAAGCAATTGCACTTCAAGGGACTTTATCTCTGTAGATAAGGCTATGTGATACAGGAATTAGGAAAGGAATAAAGCTGGAATTAGTGCTAAATCCACAGTAATATTCTGCTGTGAGATACTTCGACCCGCAGTTCTTTTCAAGTTGCACTGTATGCTCTGCCAGCCCGCTGTATGTGCTTGTAATGAAACATTAAAGGAAGTTTCAGGCACCTGAAGGTGAAAATCTCCTGTTTATTGTTCTCTTGGTAGTGTCTACTGTGAGAGTCAAAACCTGCCCATGTCCCCAGAAAGCAAGCAGAGAATTCAAGGGTGAACATGAAAGAGGAAAGCAAAAATCTACCTAGGGAGAGGGGTAATAAAGACAAAGCTTTGTGCTTTGCCTGAGTGTAAATTCAGGATTATTTTCCCTTCAGACAAGTTTCTGTAGTTCTCCTTGATTTTTTTCTTGTGGGACGCAGGCAGACTGCACCAGCACAGGCAATTCTGCTCTTGGGATGGCTTTTGCTGGCATCTGTGGCTTGATCCAATGCTGACCAAAGGCAACGCAGTGCTCCCTGTGGACTTTGGCAAGTTTGAGAGCAGAAAGCTCAAGTGCTCCAACAGCGTCTTTATTCTGCCAGTCTCTTCGGAGGGGAGATGCTTAAAGCCACCTTTCATCCACAAAGTCTGAAAGTTTTCGGGCTTTCATGCACTCAGACTGGGGAAGTTTTGTTCCCTTTTCTACCGAGAGCGTGTGGCCCCTGTTCATAGGCTGCTAACCTGCCCGGTGCTTGATCTGTCCGAGCAGTGCATCTTTCTGTAGGGCTCATGTGGAGCCCAGCAGAGCTGCTGCCTGCCGAGGGGGGCAGGCATTTTTTGAAATTATATGTCTCCTGTCTCCTGTCTCCTGTCCTGTGGAGCATTGCCACTCAACAGGCAGTGTTACATTATCTGAGACACAGCTTATAAATGTCATTAGAGGGCTATGGGTGTAACAATTATGGCTCAAGGAGCAAGGATAACGATGGCTTTGTGCTGAATGTGGGGCTAATCGGGGACCCTTGGCACCAAGCATATTTGGTGGTTCCTTGTCCTGACAGGAGTGACAGGCAGAGGTGACAGCCTGCCCACAGCCTCTGTTGCAGAGGTTTTTGGGAGCAGGGAGACCTTCTCCCATCCATCATGCTGCCTTCTGGTGAGACTGGGGCAGGCAGGGAGAGGGGAAAACATTGGCAGTTTATAAAACAAACAGCTGACCTCTTCAGTCTCCTGGCAGCACGACTGCAAATCTGATTTCAGATCATGTTTCAATATATTCAGTAGCAGCCTGGTTTTATTCACACAGAGCCAACCCCCTTCCTTAATGTGATGACTTTCCTTCCCTACTCGAGGAAATACTGTGCCCACCCTTCTTCATTTCTACAAATGCTTCAAATTGAGCCCACAAGGATTATTTACTCAGCTACGTGCCTTGCTTCATGAAATGCTGAAGTCTGTGAAATGAATCATAGGCAGAGGTGGTTTTGTTTTTTAAATACCATGATTAACCCTTGCTCTTGGCTCTCTTAATATCCGCTCGTATTCAGAGCATGCAGAACTGCTACCCAGACATTGTTGCTACAGTAGGCCTGGATGTACTTATTATAAATTTATTAAATTGCTGGTGGTGTTCTGGATTCCCTTAGAAATGCAAAATTCATAGAAATATGAACTTTATAGTTGAACTTAATGAGTCGGCAGTTTTAACAGGTGAAGATGGTGAAGTTGGGGAAGGCACAAATGTTGATGTAGTTAGCACTGCTCCTCCAAAGCCTGGTGATGGGGGCCCTGGTATTCTTTGCCATTTTATTCTGTGCTTTCCACGTGTTCTGGCAGTACAGGCTGATTTTCTAGTTATCTACACACCCAGCTATTTTTCTCAGGTATTCTCCAACTGTGAAGACAAGTTTACATTAGGCCTTATGGAACACCCTGCTCTACTGGAAACAGCTCTTCCACCTCTAACGAAGCCGTGTGGCGTTGCCATGGTAATTTCTTCTTACCTGTCTGTGGAGTGTCTACCCTGTCTCATCGCCGCAAGCCCTGTCTTCTTCAAAGCCTTCAAAGCCTTCTGCTCTGTACTGGGATGCTTCCAGAGGAACAGTGACTGGCAGTGAGAACGTTAGCCTGGGCTTCTGCCAAATTGAGTTCAGACTCCGTTCCCAAAGACTGTGCTGAGAGTGGCCATGTACGGGTCCTATACAAGGACGGCATATGGTGCATAATCCCAGCTCCTACCCTCAGCATGTGCAAAGGGAGAAAATCCAGGTTTGTGGCCCCAGAATGAGGCTGAGTCAGCCAGGCCGTGGCTGGGCAGAGGGAAGACACAGCTCTGCAGTGCCCACGCAGCGAGCAGCCTCAGCACAGCCTCCGTGCTTAGGTCTCTTCATGTGAAATGTGGACAATGGTTTTCTCCCTAGGAAATGTTCCATGCAGATATAGACACATCGCAAAAGAAAGCTAGGGACTGAAAAGGGCAACTAAGAGCCAGTGAGACACTGTGAATGGCCATCAAACCCATCCTGTCCTCTTCTACTGCCTTCAGCATCCAGCAACCACTATTCTCCTGTGCAAAGCCACCCCTTTTCTCTAGCTCAGGACTCACGTGGCTGCTCCTGCAGGTTAACATGTGCTGGGAAGTAGGTGTTTCCAGGATGATACTGATGAGTTTTTCTGGGGCATTCAACAGCTTTCAAGAGCAGGTGACAGGTAAATGAGAATGTGGTAGCTATATTTTGGTTACTGTAGTCATCCGGCCAGAACAAATGTCCTCGGGCTCGAGGGACACCTCATCAGAGGATGAGCTCTTTGGTGTGGGTCCGTGGCACTTATCTCTTGAATAATAATGGTGGGATTTGCTATCGTGTGATCAAAAGGTGACATCTTTATTTCTCTTCTGAATTTTTCTAGCAGATTCTTCATCTAGTAGCAGAGAGGTTATCTTTGAAGCTTACAGATGGCTGCGTAGTCCTAGGAACAATAATTTCAACACCTAAAATCCCAAACCCAATTAAGGCATGAGGATGGGTGCTAGAGTATCTAGAGAGAAGGAAAATGTATCAGCAATAATCTGAAGGCATTAGCTGCACCCCTCAGCCTTTTCTGTGGAGCAGGGTACAAAATTGCTGTGAATTCAAGTGTACTTAAAAGGTTTGAAAAAATAGATCTGCAACAATATCATGTTCTGAGTAGACAGCAGAGGTTGTGGTTCGCTCCTTCCCATCTAACTCCAAAGTAAGAGGCAACAGTGATGTTCAAAATTTGTGGAAGCAATTAAGGAAAAAGCCCTCATGTCATGAGGCCTGTCCAGGATTTCAGGACGGGTTTATGGGCCAGCTGGAGAGCATAGACAAACAGGGTGGCTGGCAGCTGCTTAGCCAGAGCAGCACGGAAAGGGGGAATATCAAGGAGGTTTGGCCTTTTGCAAAGTACACACCAGGGAACAGTGCACTGAAACATTATATAGGTGCTGGGGAATGCACTGAAACGTTATATAGATGCTGGGGAATCCACTGAAACATTATATAGGTGCTGGGGAGTCCACTGAAACATTATATAGGTGCTGGAGAATGTCTGCTGGCACCAGACCAGTTGGAGAAGATAAATAAAGCAGAGAACAATGTTACCAAAGACTCCCTGGGAATAAATCACTGAGCCCTGATTGAGTCTCAGGGATCTCAAGCCAAAAGAGTGTGAAGAAGGAATGCAGATAGGCTACAGGAAATTGAATGTCTCCAAGAATGACCCGTATCATTTTTTCCATTTGTTAATGATAGCTTTGATGTGATTTAGAGCTCAGCTAGTTGGACTATTTAGATCCATCCATTTGGATACTGGTAGCAAGAGAGAAGAGTAGCTCGCAGAGACAAGGTGTTTATGGCCCTGGCAAGGATTTTTGAAGCTGACTATAAGGTTTTTCAACTGCTTAATGTCCTCATTGGCTTTCAAAGGGTTCTGAACCAAGTACTGGAGAAGCAAGCATAAAGCAGGTGCACCGTTTCACCTTGGCAGTGGTGAAAGACCACAGATTATTTGGGATAGCATTTATTCAGATGTTAGGTTTACCACTGTTTTAGAAGGATGAGAAATAACGTGATTCAAAGCCAAAGTTAAAGTAATAGTACTACTTGGTAAGTAGAAGCATATTTCAGCATCAGTATTTAAAAAGGGATTGGTTCAGAGCAAGAAGAGGCTATTCTGACCTGTCAGGGAGGCAGTGACAATCAGTCCTTACAGATAGAACAGGGAAAAGACAGGTACCTGTCCCACAGGCATGTGTGACCACAGGCTGAGAAGAAGCTTCTGATACTGCACAACTTCTGTTAATCTACTGATATTGTAAATAAAAAGTTACCATTGAAAGGATGGTAGTGGTTTACCCCCAGCCAGCCAAAATACAGCCCTCTATGAGTCCCTGTGAAGAAAATTAACTGTACCTCAGCCAAAATCAGCAGAAAATCTTATGCTTCCAGAGGGAAAATAGATGGCCTGTAAATGTTAATATCCAGAGTCCAGTCTAAGTATGGACTTCTGTTTGTAAATGTATTTTGTAAAGGGCAGGAATAAAATAAGTAAGAAAAATGTAGAAGCTGATAGAAAAAGATAATGCTGTATATGCCACTGAGATTCGCTCAGATGGTCAGAGCGTGAGGCTAATAACACCAAGGTTGTGGGTTTGATCCCTGTATGGGCCATTCACTTAAGAGTTGGGCTCAACGATCCTTGTGGGTCCCTTCTAGCTCAGAGCATTCTGTGATTCAGTGATTGTAGTTTTTTTCTGTGCTTCAAGTAATGGTGGTGTGGTAGAATAGCTTAATGGATGTTTTTCCTTCGGCCGGATGCAAGTCCAAGAGCAAAATGGAATCCACTTAAGTAGGATATGCATATATGTCTTATAGGTCACATACTGCAGGGGGTATTTTAGTAAACCTGACCACAAGTCCCTAGACACTACTTCTGATAGCAGAGAGTGTCTAATGCACACTGTTCTTGAGGGTAATTACCAGGAAATGCAGAGGGATCAATCATACTTGATGCACTGAGCAATTATATTTATTCCCTGAAAAGTCTTTAATGTTCATGGGATGCAAAGTGTGTGAATTTCATTTTAGCATGGAAATATTGTTAGGAAAACAGCAGCATTAATGAAGCAGAGAGGCACAGTGTAAGACCATGAAGCTTCTCAGACATTAGGGAGATGATTCCCATAAAATAATCCCATTTTAGATACATGAACTAGGAAAGAAGTGGGAATTTGCAAGTTGGGTTGGGGTCTTTGAGAAGAACCATCCCTTACGTGCAGACCAAAACTGTACAGAGGCAGACGTTGTGCTTGTCAGTGAGGGCTCTGACACGGGAAACAGTGAAGAAAGTGAAGCCAGATCCAGACAAGAAGGTGGGATGTGATGAAGAAGGCTGTGCCTGATTTAAGAGTGATAAATACCAGGTTCTTTGAGATAAGAGAGAACCGTGGTTTGTGCTCTGCTGCAGGGTTTTGGATATGCTGGTGGGCTCTTGGAGCTCTTTGCAGGCTTAGCTCCTGGAAATGGTCCATTGTGTTGGCAGAGCTGGGTCGCCTGCTTTGCAGCCAGCTCAGCCGCCAACTGTCAGGTCACTGGAGGTTTCTGTTCCTCTAAAGCATCCTTCTTGGAGCCAGCACAATGCACGGCTGTGTTTTTCCCACTTGCTTCATTAGCTCTTTGATTAAACTACCTGTGATAGTACGGCTGGAAAAGGAGATCTGTGTTTTCGTTAATAAAGTGGTAACAGGGAGCTGGGCAGAGCATCTAGTGGATGTTGGTTGTGTGGTGCAGCTGGGATCCTCTCACATGGGCTCCTGCTACCCACCCTGACTTCTTCCAGCCCTCCCCTGACTTCTGCAGCTGTCCATGGCATGCTGCTGGTGCTCCCGCCAAACACTGGAGGGCAGGGGATGAGTTCTGCTCTACCAAAAAGCAAGGCCATTAGCGAACTTCCTACAACCGTGGTTATCTTAGGAAAGAAAGAGCCGCCAGCTCTGGTTTGGACAGCTGGGATTTTCCGGCCTGTCCGGATTCCGGGCAGTGATGCAAAATCCTGCGCTGTCCTCCATGGGTGTTCAGATTCGAAAGAAACCTCGAAGCACAAATCAAAGCTGGTAATTGTTTCTGGTTTGTTTGACCGATGTGATCAGAAAGGTGGTGCTGCCTGGAGCCGGGAGGGCGGCCGGAGCCGGTGGCGAGCGGTGGGGGTTTGCCGCCGCCTTCCTGCGGTGCTGCAGGAACCACAGTGCCACTTCCCCATGGAGCGGGCACCGGGAGCTGCCTGCTTGAAATCCCAGAATAAGAGACGTGATGCAGGCACCAAGTTTTGTTAAGCTGAAAGAAGGCCTTATCAGATGGTGGGTCTTTTATGAATCACCTCTGTCTGGAGGGCTGCAGCTCATCGGGGCTGCTGGCATTTTGAGTAGTGATATTTAACCAACGCTTTTTCTTCTTTTCTTTCATTTTTGCTCTTTGAAGTGTCTTCCTGAGATTTGCAATGGGGCATCCCTAAAGTTCCTCCTCCCACTCAGCCAGGCCAGACTGGGGGGAGCTTGTGTAGCCCCTCCTGATGGAAAAGGATGAGAAAATTCTCAGCTCCCATGGTGAGAGCTCACAGCAGTATGTCTGCAAAACATTCAGGTGCTAGGACATCCGGCAGGCACAGAGCCCGTGTGAGTACTGCTAAGGGAAGAGTCCTGCCTGGGGGAGGTGTATAAACCAGATCACACACACCGCATAAAGTCCGAGCCTGCATTTGCTCTTCACCCTGTCAGTGCATTAACATGATTCCACTTGCTCCCAAAACAGGAAAGCAGCTTTAAAAAGGCATTTGGAAAATAAAGCAGGCAAATAATCAGGCTACAGAGAAGAACGCATCTGGTTTTTTTAAGGTGTATTCACAAGTTAATTCAGGTAGGAAATTATCCTGACAGGTAGAGAGTAAAGTTTACTCCCGTAGGCTATTTGCGCTTTATTTAGGGCTTAAATGAAGCGCAAAAGCTCATGAAAGACAGAGAATTCTTCGGAGTGGAAGACAAGCCTGTGGAGGTGAAATGTGGCTAATCCAACGCCGCCTTCCCCCCAGTGTTTTCAGTTGCTGGCTGAGAGCGGGGCAAGGGGCTGGCAGCCCTCCATAATCCCAGCCCGTGGCGTGCTCAGGGAGCGGGGTCAGAAAGCCGATTTCTCCACTACCTCTCTCCACATAGAAATGGACTCTTTTAAGCTTGCCTGTGTATGCTTCAGGGTGCCAGGCTCCCAAGGAGGATAAAACACCCCTTGGAGACACATATGGTTGTTTTCAAAACCGTGCGCTGCTGTCAGTGGGGTTATAAGCAGCCTGAACTGGGACAGCACCAGAGCACCAATAGCTGCCAGAGGGCTTTTTAATGTGTGGTTTTCCCCTCAAATGAGTAGTTTTCTGTTTTTCCTATGGTTGAAACATGGATACGAGCTATGCACCTTGCACTTACATTTTAATGTAGAAATGTTATTACGGAGTCTGAGGTAATTACCTGGTTGTTCCTTTTACTGCATGTAATTACAACAAAATTCTATGGGGATAGTTTATAGCAACTCGGTGTGAAAATAAGGTGCTTGAAAGCAATGGTTGGGTTAGGTGATGTTTATGCTTCTTTCACTGAACAGGATTTGAAAAGAAATGTATCCACATCTACTGTATGCTAATTAGCTTTTCCTAAGAAATGTTCATGGTGAACATACAGGGCTTGGTCCCAGCATGTTAGGAGGCAGCTCTGCTCCCCTGAAGTCTGATGGGCACCCAACTGAGAGGAGCTGAAAGCTGACCTCCCATGCATGAGCTAGGAGGCACATCCTCCTTCCTCATCGTGCTGTGTGTCTGGGGCCACAGCAGATCCTGCGTTTCAGGCTGGCGCATACAGGGCAGAATTTATCCCCAGGGGTTTTCCTGAAGCCGAATTTACACAGTGTTTTGAGCAAGAGCAGCACTGCATCTTCTATAGCAAATACTTAATGTGTGATAACTGAAGACTTTTCCCTACCACACTGGGCCACATCCTTTTTTTCTGCCTCTCTGTACGTACACATCGGATTGCACTGCTTAGCTGTGTTTACATTGCTTGGCTCTGCATGGAGAATCTGGCTGCCTTCTCTCTGATTTATTTTTTAGTCCAGATCCCCTCATCCCGTGCTTGGGGGGGAAGACACAAGGGGTTTGCTGTCTGCTGAAATAGCACCCATAGCATCTGTATGTGTTCTGTATGGATTCATACACACAGCTTCACTGCAGGGTGAGTTCAGGTGCCTTACCTGATGCTTAGCTGCCATTTCTGTGGCTAGGCTTTCTTGCTTCTTACCTCTGTGCTCTAACTACTCAACCAGACATAAAGGGTTTAGTGGGATTGTTAGCAGAGGTAATGGAGAGAGTCCCATTGATTAGAACAGGACCTGAATCAGACCCTTCATTTTTCCTGGCTGTCACATGGGACACATTTATTATTCCGGCCTTTCTTTTTTTTTCCTTTCATCAGAATTCATTGCGGACATTTTTTCCATCATTATCTAAGAGTTTGTGGAAGGAAAAGTTGCATTTTAAAAAGTGCCTGCCTTGCTGCAATTTATTCAGCTCACTGTTTCCTGATTCTAGCTGTGCCCTCTTGCTCTAGCAGGGTTAAAGAGGTTGAGTTTCCCCAGCGCTAAGTAGAGAGAAAATCTCAAGGTGATCAGGAACCATGCATGTAATATTCTTAATTGTTCTGTGCATCATTAAAATGTTCACACATTTCATGTACTTCGGGCTGAAAATTGCCCATTCAGCTTTAACAGGTAATTACAGGAGTGACCAGGCATTCACATGGCACCGGTGTGCTTATTGGGGATGACAGATGGATGTGCCTGCACCCGATCCATTATTTTGTGTTTCCTCTCTGGGAGGCTATGTTATCACTGTGCAAATAAACTGGAATCCTGCCCTGGGCCTGACTGCTCCCAAAGGAAAAAGGAGGGGAGCAAAGCGCACCTCATGTGGCCCTCAGCAGCTACTTGGAGTGGGCACCGGAGGCTGAGGAACCACCAGAGGCTGCCTTTGCTGTAGAAGGGCTGCTCACTGCTTGGAAACAGGAGCAGAGGGGACAGACTTTGTGCTGTGCCTCTAGCAGGTGTGGTGCAGAAAGTGCAGCCCCAGGGGATGCAGAACAAAGGTGGCTGCGAGCCCTCTGCGCTGCGTGGCTCTCGGCTCTCGCGCGGGCCGCCAGGGCTCCTGACACACATTCAGGTGGGCACAGGCTGCTCTGGTTGAAAGCAGGGCTCCCTGAGGTTCCCAGCTTTCCTGTCCGTAGATTTGGAGCTGGTGTTAGCAGCTTTAGTGCTTCCATCACCTCCTGCCCTCCGCATCAGGGCGCATTCACCACAGATAGCGTCATTTTGGCACGAGGGTGACGAGCTGAGTGCTAACACTGGAAAGTCATTGCTGACTGCTCTGGGAAATGCATTACCTGTATTTCTGTATTAACGGAGATTTTGCAGTCCATTTAACAATTTTTTTAAGTGTCTTCCTTTTAAAAAGGTCTATGCCTTTTCTCTAAAAGGTGTTTTATTATAATAGAACAAAACCTTGGTCAACTGGAACAGATATATTCAAACCACTGTGTCTAAAGAAATAAACTTCCCTCCCGAGAGAGGAAGATGTGGTTGGCTCCCCTACCTCTTCAGGATCAGATGAGCTGAAATCTTGTCCACAAGGTCTTAGGTGTGACCAAATCCTCCATATTTGCAGGAGTCAGAAACTTTCAGAGATTATGCAAAAATATATACTGGCCACATACGTGGGCATTCATCACACACCCAGATGACATTAAGATGGTTTACTTACGTTAGCAGAAAATGCCCCATGATTTCAGTGGGAATTTGTACAAGTAAAGATTTGAGTCGTGCACAGTATGGAGCCCAGCCACTCCCTGGTTTGCAGGAAAGGTGTAGTCATAGGCACATAGTTCTGGAAGTAGCCTCAACTGATCTTCTCATCCATTCACCTCAAGTCTGATGGGAACAACTATAGTTAGAATGTCCCTTGCTCAGACCTTGCACGGAGCAGTCTTGGGATCTACCTCTGAGCTCACTGGCTTCATTTCAGTGCAGCCTGTTCCAGCCCATGGTAATTATTAGAAGCTAGGTGGACAAAATCTCCTAATATCTAACTTAAATCTCCTTTGCTGTAAATTATGTCAATTATTTCTTGTCTCAGTAATAATGGATGTGGAGAACAATTGATTATCCTTCTTTTTATAGCAGCCTTTTTTACATTCCTTTTCATATCGAGACGAGTAGTCTCCTTTCAATCTTCTCCTTCCTGAAGTAAAAAAATTTCCATTCCCTAAGCTCACCACGGAACTGTTTTCTAAATCTTGTCATCCTCACAGCTCTCCCTTGGACTCTGCAAAGGTGGCTGTCCCTTCTTAAATGCTCTGCTGGAGCGTTTCTCTGCATGAAACCAGAGTAGCATCAAGCAGAGTGGGATAAGAATGCCCTATAAATGTGTCAAAATGTGGGGGAATAAATAGGCATTGAACTAGCCAAAATATTGATTTCTTTTTTTTAAGCTCAGAATAAAACTGGAACTGAAGTTTCTGAATTTCTTCTGCATTACACGTTTTCTCTGCCAATTGTCCTGTTTTGACCTTTCCTGTCCCCAGGAGGTTTGTACTGGCAACTTCTATTGTATTACAGCAATCTGGTCCTGGTTAATCAATGCGCAAAGCTCTCGGTCTCTACTAGGCTGCATGTCTGTGTTTCCTTGTCTAAATCATTCATGCTTTCTCTGTTTTGGTGTTCAGCCACTTCAGTAGTAAAACTTCTCAGAAAATTGCTTACGCTCTCCCTCAAAGGCTAATATCTTGCATGTTTCTGCAT
The DNA here is from genome assembly GCA_013397755.1 of Cnemophilus loriae. NCBI lineage: Eukaryota > Metazoa > Chordata > Aves > Passeriformes > Corvidae > Cnemophilus > Cnemophilus loriae. The sequence goes on along the minus strand of VZTF01003492.1, from coordinate 163,183 downwards.
CTTGTAGGTCTGAGTTTCCTCTAAGTAATTGTTCTTACTCTGCCTTGGATTTCAATTTAAAAACACCTTAACCCGATATTTAATCAGCATTGGCAGCAATAGACCATCCATGGGCTTTTATGTCCTGAGGGTAAATAGCTCGTTCCCTTCATTGTTCATTAAAAACAAATACAGTTTGCACCCTTTGCCTCTCCCCTTAAAAAAAAACCCCAAACTTTACTACATTGCCCACCAGCGAATATTTCATTATTTATTGTTTAGCTGCTGTTTCATACTTGGCATGAAAGATGTAAAATAGGATGGGACTGCTGGAGGAATAGTTATTAGCGGTGAGGGGGAGAAGCAGACCCAAGCCATCGGCAGCTGTGGCAGTGCCGTTTCTCACTCGGCGGCGCTGGGTGTCATTAGCTGTGACAGCAGACCCTCTCAGCCAGCATGGTGAACCCTCACACCATGGAGCGCTTGGAATCGCTCCTCTGTGGCGCTGCACCACGGAGAGACACCATTTCCTAACTCATTTCTGGTGTTTTGAAATGAGATCCGCAGTCTGCGGACGCGACCTCTCGAGAGGAGCTCCGTGCTTGATCATCCTCGTCGTATTTAACTGGGGTTTATAGCGTCCACTTGAGTCTACTGACACAGTGGGTGAGAAAATAGAGAATTAATCTTCTATCACATTCCCTTCTGTAGAGAAATTTCCTAATTAAACATAGCAGAAAATTACCTTAAAAGTAGCAGGAGGAGGGGGGGGGGGAAATCCTTCCTCTATTGTGGGCATGGGCAATATTAATTGAAAAATTGCAATTTATTCATGCAAAGCTTCTTACTGCACTTCATGTCCGCAGTGGTTTTGCTAACATAGAACTAGCTTTGCCCCTAACAAGGACTTGTGTTAGGAAAATAGAAGAATGGGCTATAATTACTGTTTTGCTTCTGGTCAGTTTGCTTCGGCTTTTCTGTTCATATTTATCAGTGTTTCCAAATTTGGGAAAAATCCCTTGATAATTGCCTCTTCTCTAAGATCTCTTCACTGTGATGGTTGTCTCACACACTGAGAATTTTCCATTTTAATATTCCGCTCTATTAGCTGCTAAGAGCACAGATAAGATAACGAGAAATGAAAGTCCCTTTTTTAAGCATTTTTGTTTTAAAATGACAACTTTAAATGTATTACTCTGTTTAGAAAGAAAAATCTGAGTGGATGGCATGATGGGTAATGATATGTAAATGACCATTCATGCATGAAAATCAGGGCCACAGTTGAATGTATTAAGCAATGACTGATATAATCATTATTTTGGATTTTGCATCTGAAGAAGGGGGATTGCAGATATCAAGTGAATTGCATATTTAAAGAAAACATTAATGTGCATGTAGAATACAGAATATTTATGACATTTTTGCATTAAGTATTCTAGTGTTATGCTGTTTGGACTTAAATAAGGTCAATATGCTGGGTTGATGCTTTTTATGTTATGTCTGGCTCTCGCTTTGGCAGATCCTCCCTTTCCCTGTTCGTACAGGATGCCATCAGAGTGCCAAGTTTGTAATGTCAACTCTTTTCAGCTCCCTCTGATGCATTTATCTACAGAAAGCTGCCTCTTGCTCACATGAGGGAGAGCTCAGGGAAAGCCAGTTGCTCACATTTAAAAAAAAAAAAATACGTAAAATTCACCATAGCTGTGATGCCTTTGTCACTCTTGGGTTTACAGGCGCTTGCCACGTCAGTGGGATGCTGGGGAAAGTTCATGCTGCAGGTCTGCTGGAGCTCTGGGGGTTATTGCCCGGGAGGTGACGGAATAACCTCACTCCTTTGCTTCCCAGCCAGGGCTCTGCAGCTGCTCTGCTTTCAAAGTGCTGCTTTCATGAGGAGACTGAAATAAGGAGAGGTCGACTTGAGAGGGGGACGTTTTCCTGTCTCATCTCATTTTGTGTTACGAACTTTAAAGGAAAAAGAAAATTCCATTTTGGAATAGGAGAAAAATAAGCTCCTGTTACACAGTATCTACATTAACAGATTCCTTGTATCGAAGGCAGAAAATAGCTGTGGTACTAAGTGAAATTAATGCATCTCGAGTTTGGAGAACATTATGCTGAATGTCCATGATACATTCTCTGTCCCCTTCGGCAGTAGCATATGATCAATTTTGCTGCTCTGTCCTTACCTAATTATTGCTGTCGCTAATGAAGGGAAGTAGAGAAAAACATGTCTTAGTAGGTTAATAAGCCATCTAGAAAATTATATTAGCATGATCAATCCTTAATGATTATGGTTTCTCATAATATTAGATCACCTGAAAGGTGTTTTTTGTAGGAAATGTGAGGGGCAGTATATATCATTTCGCAGCCATTCTTCCAGGTGTGCTCAGTTGGTGTTTGGAGAGAAATTCAGTCTAACTTTGGCTCAGGAGTTTTGACTGCTCTCACAAACATTGATTTCCTTGGTGGAACTGGCTTATTTTATCATGCAAGCATCTGGAAGGGCAGCAAGAATGGGGGATTGTCTGCTTTCCCTCCTTCCACAAATATTTGTGGGCAGGTGGTGTGCATGTTTCTGTGTTGCTTTTCATCAGTTTTGGTGAATAAGCTGTCAGATCAGTCTGACCACCTTCGAGCTGGCATTTCTCACCGCTTTCTCTCTCCATGATGATACACCTTCATTTGCAATCTAGTATATGGATCTAGCATCTGTCAGGATTTCTTTCCTTTCTTTGGGGGTTTTGTCATTGTTGCTTCTTTAAGTGGCCGTGTATCCACTTCTGCAGCCTACTCAGGACATGTTTGTTTGGAGGAAAGCATTTCTCTTACAGCATGTCCAAGGAATTAAAGCAAATAGCAGAGGGTAACGATCCTCAAACATCAGACTCATCAGGCTCCTTTTTTTATTTTATTTATTTAAAGATTTTCCCCAAATTAAACTGAATCACAATCCTCCCTTTTAATTTGTTAATTACACTTCTGCAATGGTAATGCAATCAGTGCATATAGCTAAAGTGTTTGTGTGTGGGAATCAGTATTAATGAGAAAGAGCATATTTGCAAAGTGTGATTTGTATCAGCTGTTTGCTGGGGTAAGGCTGCTCTCAACTGGACCCAGCCCAGCGACGCCAGGAGGCCCAGCTGCAGGAAGAGAAAGGGCAGAGTCCCTCCAGGTCATTCCTGCCCTACAGTCCCTTTTACACTTCCCATACTCGGGGAAGGTAGGGGCAGGGTGCGCTGCCATTTGGGGCAGGGGAGTGCCCCCGTTTTGGGCAGCAGAGCTCTTGGAGAGCTCAAGCTCAGCAGCTGTGGTCTCCTGACCGAAGCAGCAAGGCTGGGCTTTTGCAGCCTGCCTGCCCCGAGTGACTTCACAGGTGACAAAACCCCGAGCGAGCTCGTAAAGGTTAATCACGACTAAGTGAGAATGAAATCTGGCATTTTCCTGCTGGGCTTCCAATTTTCTGTATATGCAGTGTATTGAAGCTAAGTGAGATTAAATGTTTAAACCTTTTGTGCCATATGGCTCCCCCTATATCATAAACACGTCTGTAAAATTATACTCAGAAGGGCAACATTGTTCTGGTGTCAATGGATTCAAATCCACGCTTTCCCTCTGCTTCAGACTCAAGGCTGAGTTTGAAGTGTCACACTAAGCCTGTTTGTCCTGTTAGTGGAGGTCTGGGAGGCTTTTTCTCCCAGTCGTGTAAATTCTGGGTGACAGCCCAAAATTAGATCCCCTGTTTATGCACAGACTTGGTTCATGGACGCTCCTTCTCCTAAATCCTGGCCACCTTTGCAGGAGTGGCTGTGCTACTCATTCATGAACTGCCCTGCCTCTCTGCTCAGGTTAGCAGCAGTGCTGCCAGTGTTTCTCGTGGCTTTTTGTGCTGTGGACACGATTATTCTACTGCACAAACCATGAACCAAGGAGTGCTTTAAACCAGTACTCATGCACTTCCTCAACCTGCCCACTAATAATGGGAATAAAAGGGAAAAACACGGCTTGATTGGGTTTTTTTCCCATTTGTCCTGAAAGACTGTCTTACTACCGAGTATTTTCGTGCAATTAACTGACGCCATATGTTTTCATGTTTGTTGAAGAGTAGGGTTATGTAAAAGATAGGATCTATGTTGCGTAAATATTGTATCTCCTCCAGCAAGACTTGGAGGCTTTGCAGCTGCCCTCGTCTTAGCTTCTGGCAAGTTCTTTAGGTGCCAGCAGTCCTGTGCACCCCGAGCTGCAGCAGAGACCCAAAGACTGCCTACCTACAGCCTTGGGAAGGCAGAAGTACCTTCAAATGTGTCAGGAGGGATGTCTTAACAACTAGCTCTGAGATGCGTTTTTGCTTTTTTTTGTTTTTAAGGGGAATTCTCACAGGGAAAGGAGCAAACTCAGGGATGAGCCCTGGTTGTACAAGTTTAGAGGATCAGATCAGTGGTGGCAATTGCAGATCAGGGAGTGGTACTGCAGAAATATTGCATTCTGGGGCAGGAGCTGTGAAGGGGGATTGGGGATGCTCTGTGTTCAGGCTGACCACAGAGCTGGTGTGGAGGAAGAGGCAGCTAAGGAGCCGTCTCTCACGGCTCTCGGGCATGAGGTTACAGCCTGGCTGAACGTGGGTTTTGACTGTCAGTTTTGGCACCCCACTGAACTGCCTCCTTCTGAGACCCCACTAGTAAAAATGAGCTTGGCACGAATCCACTTGATGCTTCTGAGCCCCAGGGCAGCTCCAGCTCACTGTTATGTGTGTGTAACCTGCATTTACACCACAGAAATCAAGAGAAAGGAGTATTACATGAAAGAAAAGAGAGGGAGAAGAAAACTGTGTTCCTCATGTTGAATCCGGTGAAAGGTAGACCCAAGTCACTTTTAGAATGGACCCACTTTACACACTGCTGATTATGTAAATGGGACATAAACTAAATTGGACTTTCACTTGCTCTTGCACTCCCTTCCATTGTCAGAGTGATTTACAGAAGCTTTAGTGTAAATTAAAACCAGGACCAGTGTCTGCGGTCCACATTTTAGGATTTAAAACCAGTCATTTCCCAAAATAATTGTGGTGCAGCCGAGACTAGGAGCAGCTTCCTAAAATTGGTTAATACCCAGATTTGGGTTTCTTCAGTGGCTTAAATGGAGTGGCATATTATCTCCTCTATAGTCTGCCTAAAAGATAGATTTGATGTCTGCAAGCAAAGACATGAAATTGCTATAGCCTTCCATTCTTATAGCCTGCCACCTATTTGATTTATGTGATAAGTGATCTCAGATGACCCTCCAAGGCACTGAACCATTAGAGAGTTATGTTGCACAGCGATAAGAAATCTTGAGAGATACCTAAATCTTCTTTCACCACTGGGAGTTTCATCTGTTCTGGAATAAAGAACATTTTTATGTATGATGTTGCTATCTTGCTAGCCATACTAATATTCAAAAGGACACACAGACTTAAATCAATAGCAAAGTGACAAAGATCTTAAAACTGAAGTAGTCACCAAGTGGATGCCAGACAGCTCTTTTAGGTTTTATCTTTGTTCCTTTCATTCTGTTTCTTGAAAGATGAGTAGCTGTAAAGGTTCACATTTAAGACTTCTGTTAATCTTTCCACCAGGTGGGAAGCTGGCAAAAGCACCCTTTCAGTGTGGAAAGCCCTGGAAAGTCACATCACCCATTTGGGACTTGCTTATTGTAGGCTTTGTGAAACCCTGGCTTTGGATCTTTTTTTGTTGTTGTTGTTTTCACTGAATTTCTGTAAATTCAGTGATGCAGGTTCCTCTCTGCCTAGAATGAATGAAAGTGCTCAGAACCTCAGGTGGGATGTGAATTCTTGGCAGAGGTCAGGGAAAGCACAGATGGGTAATTTCTGTGGTTTATGTCCAACTGTAACTTCTTCTCCTACAGAGGAAGGCAGCGCTGCCTTGAATTCCTCTAACTGAACCTACATCTCATGCAGTATTTCTTGACAGAATTTGTAAGTGCCGTGTTACAGCATGTATAGAGTCCATACATTCCATCTATGGAATTCCATCCTGGCCCGCCCCGCTTCTTTCTGGCACATAGGACCAGCCAGCCAGAAGCAGCTCACACTTGACTCTGCTTCGGGGTAACCTGTGATGGCCATTTTCTGACAAATAAGAAAAGCGTTAAGACATTGGGTACTTCCCTGGACTGCGGCTTCCTACCTACCTTGACACAGTGCTGAGGTTTAATGATCTGTGTGGCCAGGCAAGTCAACCTGAGGGAGGAATCAGACATCATCTTCTTTTATTTCTCCTTGATCCTGAAAAATTTTCTGGTTCTTGCAATTAGGGCTACAGTAATTTCCTTCCAGGCTCTTTAATAATGGCCTTGATTGGTGACCCGTGGCATTGCATCTTCCCAGCTGTGGCCACGTCCACCTGGTTGTTTTGTTCATCCTGCTGTGCGTATTGAAATACATAAAAGCAGGGACTGATGCCACCAAAGCTTTGGCAGCATTGCAGGCATGTTTTTACAAAAAGATGTATCTGTTTCTTGAAAATTCTGCTCCAAGGAAGTGAGGTTTCTCTTTAAATTAATGCAAGGCAGAGATGAATAGTCCCCATGTGCTATTTGGCTTTTTACTCAAAGCTGTTTACGAGGGGAAGCTCTTGGCAAAATTAAATGAGCCTACTCTTCCTCACGCTGGCAAATACTGTCAGTGCTGGTCATTGTACACCTTCATAAATCTGCAGAGCTGGCAGCCCACAGACACCAGGCAAACGTCAAATTTTGTAGGGGCACCACACAATGGTGCAATAACCACAGCTGTTTCATGTCAGCGTTCAGAAAGCTTACAACAGGGTTTTATTCAGTGAGCCATTCCTTTTGTAACGCCATTAGAGATATCCGCTAGGAGAAACTGGCCTCGACTAATCGTATTTAATTTTTTATCAAACGCACCGTGGGAGCTGCAGGAATATGCATGAGACAGCAACAAGCAAGTGGTGTTTATTTAGAATAAATACACTTTGAGTGAGAATTGAATTGGTTCCCTCCTGGCCACGGTTGTACAAATGCAGACAAGTCCCTGCAGAGGTCTGTGGAGGGTCGTGGCCTGCCTTTGGACGCGGATGCTGCAGGAGCCCTCACACTGCACCTGCCGAAGGGAGAGAGCTGCAGGCAGACCTGCTCAGAGGAGCGGCTCTGCTCCTGTGAAACCATTCCCGTCCCAGCCACTTTTAGCCACGATAAGCGAGGTTTAGAGGGTGGGAATGCTGCCCATCTCGCCAGCGGAGACCCTCGCGCCCCCGGGCCGGGTGACAGCTGGAGGAGGCTTCCAAGGTTTCCGAGACGGTGAGCTGTGCCGAGCGAGGGGCTCGTGGGCTCGCGTGGGCCCACGCCTCTCCTCACAGCGGCACCTCCCCATCCGCAGGGCTGACAGAGCCGCTCCCGGTGGGACCTCAGCTTGGGAAAGTGCCGCTGGAAAACTGGGGGTGGTGGGAAAAGGAAAGAAGAGACAAGAGAAAGACAAGTAAGGCTTGACAGGAAGCAAGACAGGAGGTAAAAGGTAAAGACAGAGCAGCACAGCTTAGTAATGTGTGGAACAATTTTTGTACTACTTACTCCCCAAACTCGGGGCACTCCCAGACAGTTTTCTTGCTCTGGTGAGACCCTGTATCCAGGGCGGAAGCACAGCCTTCACCCACAAGGTGTGGGTGAACTCAGCAAGGGGCTCACAAGGGTGACCTGCTCCAGAAGTGCTGCTTTCCGGTCCAACATCAACTCAGCACTGGGCTGAAAAATTGTGAATCAGCCCTACAAAAGTAGTTTTTAAAAATTGTAAACATGAGAGTTCCTGGTATTTGTTATACTCGCAAGCTTTTTCTCCACTGCTCTAGAGCTTAGACATACCTTTCGAAACAAATGTATACGTGGAAGCTCTGATTCTTCTACACTGAGATAATCCACTGGTTATGATTTTTAAGAAAAAATAACGTAAGCTGAGAGTCACAGTATAAATACAAGAGCTGAAAAACACTGCAAATTGAGTCTGACTGGCATCAAAGCAGTGCCAGGCTCTATCTACATGGTCTTTAGCAATAAGATAAGAGCACATTTTATCAGCAATCTGAGCTGGCTGGGTGCATCTAGTTCCTCCTCAAAAACCCTGCTAGGTATTTGCATCATGCCAAAGTCATCCCATTAACCTTTTCCAGCACTTGGCTGAGAATGGCAACACAAAGGTATCCAAAGATGGGACCTGAGGCAGTATAAACCCTGAGAAAGGGGGTCTGATTTCCTGGGCAGCCAGCTCAGGTATGGCACAGTGTTGTTTAAATCTCATATAGCACAGAGGGGGTTTCAAGGACTCACCTGTGGTGCTATGGTGAAACCATCAAAGGCACGTTGGTGTGAAGGAGAATATTTCAGATCTCCTTAAGAAGTTCTGCGTTGGGTCCTGAGCTGGGCGGAGACACTGTTTTCCCCTATAGCAATAAGTAATTTCCCCGGAGTGTTTATGGGTGTGAGAGAGGGCAAGTTTGTATTTACTGAGATGGAGCCAGGCGGCAGGAGTAAAGCAGAACAAGGCACGTCAGAGTTTGAATTTATTACCAATACTGTAGGCCATTTTCCTTTCATTTTGACGGTAATGCCATTCTGAGCCTCTGCCAGACTTCGAGGGCAGAGTCATTGGCGAGTTGACCCCCTGCTTCGCACCCTTCATTTTTCTCACTTTGCAGGTTTTGACTGAGCTAATGCTTTCAGGAAAAAAGGCTTATTGATTAGAGTGAAGTCGCTTGCAGCATCTGGGCTTTTATTGGTACGGTTTGTGAGGTGTTGTTAGCTGTCTGGTAGAGGTGCAGGTAGTGCTTGTTCTCACACATTTAGTAAATTCTGCTGGCTTCTCTGCCCTGCTTGCTTAGAGCTTTCTCACTTCATCCACTCACCTTCTCACCTGCCCAGAGCACTCCTGTTAGAACTGAAGCATGTGGCAAGATCACCTCGGATCTGAAGAGCATCCTCCTCCACTACATTTTAATTTGCACATTGTCTTTCACTCCGCGATACAAAAATGGCCATCAACTCTCATCTCCATGTGATTTTTGTTATTACCTAGATTTTACAGCTGAAAACAAGCATGTATCCTGTTAGGATGAGCTAGAGCAAGCCTTTTTTTGAAGTTTTTCTTTCAACAATAGCAAAGACATCCCACCACAAGGAGTCAAGTCAGAATCAGGGGTTGTGATGAGCACGTGTCTGATCACATCGATCAAAGGAAGACTACATAAGAGTAGTCATAATTCATAATTCATTATAGTCATATTTTGTATATTCAAGTATGTGTGGTAATGTTTTATATTGTTTCTTTGTTGTGTTCTCCAGTGTAGTTGAAATATATTGAATAAGGATTATTATAATAGTCCTACAAAGCTATGTGAAAACATAGCTGAGGCTTTCTTGAGTTTGCCCTATTACCTTCAGAGGCATGTGAGCAAAGAGAGATTCAGAGATCTGTGTCTAGCCAGTGTTGCCACCTGATTGTCTCTGACTCTCATGGCTCACCAGCTACTCTTCCCATTCCCATTTACTCCTCACGGTAAGGTCTGTGGGGCAAGGTATATGCATGTCCCCTGTGGCCCTTTGTATATCAGATCAAGACGCCGTGCATATTCCCAACCATCCCACTGGAGCTGCTTTTCTGGAAATTGCAAGGAATTCATTTCCATCCTGGCTTTGCCACTCGTCAGGCACCTTGGGAAGACACTGAGCAAGGGTTATTCAGAAGCTCGAGCACAGAGATTTTGATGTCTGTGTTTTAAAAGCTCTGAACCACCAGTCCAACTACTAATAGAGCGTGAATCTGGGAAGCTGTGTGGGTAAAGTCCTAGCACGATTTTTTGGGGTTGTAGCACCTACAGAAGCTTGATTCAAAGAGATTAAGTGTAAAGAGAAACTAGAGATGTCTACAGTGGGAGTGGGCAGCTTGAGGCTTTTAGTTTTCTCCTGATGTTACAGGAAATAAGCACAAGGTCAGAGCAATCTACCGATGAGCCTTTCAATTTGGTTTTTTCAGCTAGGGAGACAGAGTAAAATGCCTCAGAAATGGTTTCTTTCTTGTGGGACCTGCAAACAATACAGATACTCTTGAAATCACAGCTGTCTGATCTGAGCACTGTGAGAATGCCAGAGAAGGACCAAATGATTAAAACAGGAGCTGTTGTGGTTAGCACAGTCCATTGACTCTGTAAATTGTGTGTGGTGCCTTCACAGCTGAGAATTTATATTGCTTAGGAGATTGGCGTAGTCTCTGAAGTGACTTTCAGATAATGTTAGTGACCTTCTAACCCTTGTTAGCACATCTCTTTGGACTCTCAAAGTTGATAATCTTGCTAATACAAATAGGAATTTGCAGCTTAGCATTTCTCAGTTGTGTGAGTAATAAGTGGTGGGCTTCAGTGATTAGCCTCCCTGGAGCTCTACTATGTTCCTGCAGGGCCTTGGTGTTAAAATCTCAATAGCTGCTAATACGAGAACTACCTAACATGCATGAGAAGAAGAATCATTCTCCTTTTTAGAAGAGGAATCCAGAAACTAGATTGTTTTTGCTAACAATTTTTTTCAGTTGGGTTAGAAAAGAAGTGCAAATCAGCAAGTGCAGTGAGGGGAAAAAAGGGAAAAGAGTCACCTTAGAAAATAAGCATCCACTAGTCCTCAAGCTAGAAAGCAGCAGGAAATATTGGGAAAATAACTCGTTGTAAGATGTCTGATTTATCAAAGCATTTGTCTGCACAGCATGGAGAAAACAAGCCCTGTGTGTGTCAGTTCTGGGTGTGGGTGCATATGCCAGAGGGTATGTTTGTGTAGGGAGAGAAAACATACCTTTAAGAAATGTAAAGAATAATGTTATCTGTGTTACTGACAACAGAAAGAGCATAAACAGGAGATAAACAGCTGTCTGTTTTAATAAGGACTGCTGCACATTTGCACGTTTAATGACATTGACTATGGAAAGCTGGTCACAGAGCTTCTTCAGAAAAATATGAAGGAGTGACCAATTATTTTCAGGCAGAAATTCAGAGCTGCAATGTGCCGTAGAGTGGACGATCTTCTCTAAATCAGTTACTTCTCTTCAACGTTCTCAGTCTTTCAAATGCCTTTTTTAATGGCTTAAGTAGCTATTTCACTTACTCTGTGATGTAGAACCGTGTGAGGTCCCCGGTCAAGTGACACATGCTGAACAGTTACGAATAGAAACATTACAGGGAGGAAGAAAGCAGGGCATATGTTTTAAATTAAAAGGAAATGCAAGGGAAGTGATTTGCAGAATAACAAAATAAAGAAATCAAAGCTCCATTCCGTAAAGTATATATTCTCACCCTCCTAAACTGGAGCAATTGTCATGTTTCTGATAGATGAGGAGTGGTTGGCTGTTGCAAGAAGTCTTCTGCCCGTAGGTCCCATTGTCACTCATTACATGTCCTGCCTAATAATCTTAACCACTGGAAATCCCCTGCCGCGACTGGCTGTCAAAGTTATCTCCTCAATAAAAGACATTTCTGTATTTAAAATGTAAATGAAACATTGCAGGCCTGGATGCAGCTGCAGGGAGGTGGGGAGGATCATGAGCCTTGTGGTGCTGTGGGGCCAGAATCACACAGGCAGCACATGGAAATGCTAATGGTGTGAGGATGTGGCACTTGGACTCCTCATCCACCCTCATAAATTGGCTTTTACAACATGTGAGCCTACAGAGTTTCTCAGTCATTTTAGGAAACAGAAAAACCACAGCTCAGACCCTTCCTGTAAAGCCTGACAAAGCAGTAACTTGTACATTAATTTTATGGATATAAAGGTGAGCAAATTTGTACAAATAGAGCAAAACTCTCTTTTTAGGATAACCAAATAATCAGAATGTTCTTCATAGGTGATTTTTTTTTCGGTTTAATATAGTCTGAATTCAGGCATGACTGATAAGAAATGAATGCAGCATAGTCCCTACCTAAAAATACCAACACTTCCTTTGACTATATTAAGGCTCAGGAAAAAAGCATTTTAGATAAGTAATACCTTTGGTATTTCTGTGATTTCTATCGCTGTAGTATCTAAGCATATCACAATATTTTAATATACTTGTTTCCACATTCTCTGTTGGGAGGAAATGGTATTATTCCTGTTATCACATAGTGGGAAGCGTGGCAGAGGTTACATAACTTGTCCAGGATAGGGAAGCAAGTTTGTTGAAAAACAGGCATTGGAGTCACAGTTGCTCTTTTAGGGGCAAAAGCCTTTTCTCCTCAAATAGCTTTGAAAGCCTGGGATTCCTGTCCTTTTCTGAGTAAATAACAAAAGCAGCTTATTCGAAGTCAGAGCACTCTGACACAAAAGCCTCTGGTAACAACCTGGATGTACATCAGGCAGATGGTTTATCCACTGGATGGCACTGGGGCTGCCGACACGCTCCAGCGTGCCCACCAGCTTTGGTGGGTTGCACCCAGGTGTGCAGAAGCCTGCACCACGGTGCTGACTCCAAATGCAAGAGAGATGACACTGCAGAGGCTGTCTGTGCAGATAACAACATCAGTCAGAGCTGATTGATGCTTAAAGTCTGCGTTGGTTTAATAACTGCAACTGGCAGAAGGATATCGCTAGGTACAGTGCCTTGCTGGAGAGTGGCGTCTTTCAAAAGATATCAAAGGGTGTTTATACACTTCAGTAGAAACATAGACAATGTTTCTTTTGGATCTTTTAACAAACCTTCTTCTTGATGCCTACCTTAGTGGTCTCTTTCTGTCTTTCAATACTCAGCTGTCAGTATTTTTTCTCAGTCCTCTTACACCCATATTTTTATTTTCCCTTTAGTGCCTTCATGTTTTTGACTTAAGGGCCAGGTACAAACCTTACACAATTGCAGACATCAGCATTGACTTTCCCAGGTTTCAAATTTAACCTATGCTGGAGATTGTCCTCTCCTCTGGACAGCACTAAATCTTCCCTGCCAGAGATAACTAGTCCTTGGGGCTCATAGCTGTGCTTCTGCAGAGAAAAATGTTTTGCCTTTGGAGTGGACTAGATTGCAGCACACGGCAGGTAATTTCAAAACATTTTCAAGGCAAGCATCCCCTTGGGGCCATCTCAAGGCCTTCACGGGTAAAGGACACTAGGCAGCATGTAATGCTATCCATGCCCCTCCATTATTTTCCCGGGGAACAAAGCAGTGAGGCTCAGTGGGGACACAACCTCCCTGGGCTGCAGCTTGAAGGGGTCATTGTTTAAGGCGAGAGGGGAAAGGAAGGGTTTTTCTCTGTTTTTCCTTTTAGCTCTGTGATTCAGGAGATTTGTCACAGGCCAGCATGGAAATCTCTGTGTTGGCCCGCTCAGGAGTGCTGCTGGCCGGCCGTCGGCTGTGTGAGCAGCGCATTAGGCTGATGCTGAGAATAGATTTTTCTAGAGAGAGAGAAGTGCTTTGCTACAGTGCTGTCTTTACTAATTTATATTCTTCTGCTTTCCATCAAACAGTCAATGAAGGCTCAGGTGAAACCAATCAAAAAGAGACATCGACCTGTGACATTTGCCAGTTTGGGGCAGAGTGTGACGAAGATGCAGAGGATGTTTGGTACGGTAATTTGCTCTACTCTTCTATTTTAATGAATGTTGTATTATTTAAAAGTACTGTGGTTTAGAAAGCATTACAAATGTTAGATACTCAATTTTCTGCACCCAGAGATTCATCTCAAAGTGACTGAGGTGGTTATTACTCTGAAAAAAACGTATAAAACACTCTGGCTTATAATTTTGGAACATGCACAGTTTAGACCAAGTTTAGAAACACAGTTATCCATTTTGTTGCCATTATAACTTATGTTATTCCATCTGGGGTTTTACAGCTTCATACTTCAGTAAAAATAGAATTGGGAAAAATAATTGACCTAGAGATTTTGCAGTTAAAAAGTATCATTAGTATTATCATCATGTTAATTCATGTGTGGCATTAGAAAGGCTGGGAAATCTGTCTCGCTTTTTCCTAGTTTGCTGGAGTTGAAAACCTTGCCCTCAATTGCTTGAAAAAATGAGTGTACATTTAGACATTTCCTCAATGGAAATGGTTTTAATTTTTATTTTTTAAAAGGGGTTTCAAAATTATTCAGATTTTTATTATTTTAAACCTTAATTACATGAGCTGAAGGGAAATAATTCTATCAACTCAGACTTTTATTTTTCTCTTTGCCTAGGAAATATGCAAACTTATATTAAGCCAACTCTGAGCTAATCATTTCATTGTGATTTTGGAACAGCCAATAGATCAAAAAGGTCACTATTCACAGAGCTATATTTCTAACACTGCCCTAATGCCACACCTCATGTTTCTCTCTAAGTAATTAAAACAGATTTAGAGAAATAACCATGCAAAATAGCCACACGAATGTTAGAGCTGTTGTCTGGATGGTGCTTCTGGAGCTGTGGGCTAGTGGTAGCTAAAGAATGGATACACAGACTGGGCAGTGAGGTGTCAATAAAACAATGATGCCAGAGCTGTAGTGTGGAGAATCAGAATGGAGCAGAGAGGAGTCAATAAACGAATGATGGACATGATAGCTGGGCCCAGTGCTGGGCAGCTGACCCCACCCAGGCAAGGCATCCATGCACCCTTGGTCAGGCATGAGATCAGGAACAGTTCTGCTGTTGAGTGAAGAAGCTCAGCAACATGGTCATGGTTACCCATTTGTGCTCGTTTTGGTTTTCTGTTGCCAGCCTCTTAGTAATCGGTAATCTCTGGTTCTAGTCCTTAAAAAAACCGCAAGCAAACAAACCACTGAGTCTTTGCTCTGGCTCCAGACATCAAAGGAAATTGTGGTGTTGAAAAACAGGAGCAAGGTGCATCATGGTTATAGGTTTCAGTAATGTAATGAAATTTGTGAGTAAGAAATTGCCTAACGTTGACTTTGCTTAAGAAAATTACCCCAGGTGTTATGATTTTCATCGTCTCCTTGACTGGTTGTCCTTGAGAGCTTTGGTGGCGCAGTGTAGAAACAAAACCATGGTGAAATTAATATATCAAAATTCACAGTCTAGTGCTCATGTTTTCATAATTAAGTGCGCTTCCAAATTGGAAGGCAGGAGAAGAGAGGGGCAAGGAATAAAATTAGCTACAAGATAACATTATTAATCATAAGCACTGAGTAGCAGTGTTTATTTTTTTCCAGAAATAGCTTGGTAAAACTGCCTGATCCAACTTACCCCAGTGTTCCCACTGCAGCTTTTGCGCAATCTAATTCCTCCCCTTTGAAACAACTTGGCTTTTACAGAGCAGCACAATGATGGCAGGAGCTGAGGTGCTCAGTCTTTATTGACAGGCACTCTCTCTGCAGGGGAAGGTGCTTCTCGGGGCAGGAAGCAGGGAAGGGCTGGCACTGGGAAGATGCTCCCAGACAAACTGTTAGGAGGCAGGAAAGCCGATTCCCAACCCAAAGTGCAGAGACCATGTAAAGCCTGTTAAAGGTCTGCTTTGAAGTAAGCAACTTCAAATGCCACAAGAGAGCCCTGTTTTCCAGTCCTTGCCCCCTGATTAGTCTTGAATAAGCATCTTTCTAAACAATGAGCCTTCTGCATGTCAGCTTTTCGTTATTCTTATTTCTAGAATAAAAGTGGACTATGTATGAAGGTTCTAGATCCCTCTGTCAAATATACGTTAGTTGAGTTTTCATGTTTGGTACCAGAGACGCAGATTGTCCCACTCCCCTTGCCAAGAAATGTCAATTTATTATTTGATCACTATTTTTATGTGGATCAGATATCAGATGTAAGCAGGGCTCCTTTAGCAATCTCACTTGACTGATGAGGTTTGTAAAATCCAAACGGGGTCAGCAGTTCCTGGTGGTGCTGGGACCTGTTATTACAGCGTGTCGATCCCAGCACCAGCAGCGAATCTCCATCAGTCAGGAACAGTTTGAGGGTGCAAGGTCAGTGCCTGATCCATTCCAGGTAAGAGGAATGCAGGATGGTAGCACAGCCAGACTTCAGAGAGCTGGGGATGCAAGGCTAGCTGTTCGCCTACTATTTCTAGGGTGCCAGAGTAGATCAGAAAAGAGAGCACAGGTGTGACAGCAGATGTGGTTGGGCTGCTGATGATTTAAAGTGACAATTGACATTCTTCTGCATTGTCACAGTCTATATTTTGCGGACCATTATCTCTGGTTTAACTCTTTTTTTAACTGTCTTTTTTTTTTTTTTTTTTTTTTGGTTATTCATTGCCAGTTGTCACTCATCTAAATTGTGCTATTGTACTGTGTCACCACTATTTTTAAATCTTTTTATTTGTGTAAAACCAATCTGTTAATGGCTAGACTCCTGGGATTCTAATGGGGGATTGGCACACAGAAGATTACTTGAAGGGGTAAGATTTGCCTGAACATTTTCTGGAAAGTACAGAGAAAAGGCAGGAAAGAAACCTCTGTAATAACAGGTTTTCCGTGGCATGCAGAAGCACACACGTGTTATTACCCTATTCTGCAGTCAAGTATCATGAGAGTGAATGCAATTTGGCATTCCATTAGTGAATCTCTTTCTCTAAGTTAAAAACAAAGACTGTTCACTTGAAAGTCTTTAACATCTTGCTGCTTTAATATGTGAAAGCTTCTTGTCACTAAGAGGATCATGTATTACTGGCATTATTCCCACCTTTAATGCATTTTGCACCACGGCGCTTCATGAATATTTAAAGCAGGGCAGTGGCTACACTCTTTAGCACGGAGTTGCAATCTATTGGTAAATCAGACATTTGGTGTTGCTTGCTTTGGGTTTTATTTCTGAGCTGGCTAAGGAATAATTGATTTTGTAAGACAGGGCTACTCAACATAACACCCCGAGAGATATACTTAAAAGGAACTGAAGAATGAGGCGTACCGTTTTGAACCGTGGTGTATTGCTCAGATCTTCCAAAAAGCTTCTGTGAAACACTCACTGTACATAAAT
Organism: Cnemophilus loriae; assembly: GCA_013397755.1. Classification (NCBI taxonomy): domain Eukaryota; kingdom Metazoa; phylum Chordata; class Aves; order Passeriformes; family Corvidae; genus Cnemophilus; species Cnemophilus loriae. The sequence continues at coordinate 146,272 of VZTF01003492.1, read as the reverse complement.
AGTGCTCACCAAATGGAGTGCCTGCTCTCTGCTGGAGTGGCTTAGTGTCAGTGCAGAACCACGTCAGAAGCCGGGGTTCCAGCATTCATCTCCTCCTCATGGGCCACTGAGGAAATAAGAGCACTCCCTACACTGGACAAGCCATGGTTTGGATAAATACTGGGCACCTGTTTCAGAGGTCCACCAACATGTCCAAAGCAGAAAGAGATCAATAATAAGAAAGGTCCTTTGGTTGGGTTTCCTGTTGGAAAATGCTGACAATAGAGAGGACAGGAGTATTTTCTTAAAACAAGATTAAAGCCTGCAAACCTCTGACTTGCAGAGTTAATCAAAATCAAAATGATGAATTGGGGTTAAATATGCATACTTTCCCTTTGAATTCCAATATCAGCAGGTCAGCCAGCAGCAGTGTGGAAGTGCAGCACTGCCCACAACAAGATGCAGGTTGCTAGCTGGAAGGCAGACACACAGAGGTGTGTGGTGTGCTCGGAGAGTGCTTCCCCTGCAGCCTGGCAGTGTCCAAGGAGGTGAGGAGGCCACTTCTAGAGTGCTCCTCTGCCTGCCCTTTCCTCCCTGCTGGAGGCTGCAGATGGAGGAGAGAGGCAGCAGTTCCTCCGGCAGGAGGTGCCTAACCCTGAAAGGGGCCACTCGAGGGTTTGCACCAGTGATAAAAAGGTGCCTGAATGCCCCTGCTGCTTCCTGCAGCTTGGTCCCACTCACCCCAAGGACTCCTCCTTGGCTGAGAGTGGCGTCTCATGCTCTGCAATAGGCACTACGGTCATGGTAGGAAACATTCCTCCCTCCTCACGAGCCTGGCCCACACTGGAGGAGCCTTTCCCATTCCTTGCAGGTGGACAAGGGTCCCACCAGGCAGGTTCAGCTCAAGAGAAGATGCTGAAGCCATTCTGCAGGGACGCTGATGACCCCAGGCTGCGAGCTCGGAGGGAGGCGTCCAGGCCTGGAGGAAGGAGCTGGGCTCGTTCAGCGTGTGGGTCAGTGGGCGAAGGAAGGAGCGCTGGCCCCAGTGCTGTGTGGCCTGGTGGCATTCCCGAGCGAGGCGGTGACACTGGGTGGCACTCCCGAGCAAGGTGGTGACACTGCAGCACGGTTACAGCAGCTCCCTGTGTCCTGTGCTTCTGTCCACACGGCTGGGACAATCAACTCCGCTTACCCATAGCACGCAGGCACGTACACAAAAGGTATTAAGAAGATGAACTGTTTCAGTCCCTCGTTTCACATTTTACTGCTAATCACTGGTACATTTAGCTTGGGTAAATGCTCCTATAAGGCAGGTGAACAGTCAGCAGCACATGAGGAGGGTGAAACCACATTCTCATGCAAATAAGTGGCTCTGTACATGGGAGATATCTGTGCAAATCATGCAGCTGCCATCTGCAGCGACCCCTGCAATCAATACTGCCCTAGCAATCAATATTTATCTTTATTATAGTATAGAAAGAAAACATATAAAAGAAACTAATGATTTTGCCAGCTTCTCAATCCACACAGCAATTAGGTCAGTCAGCTTTGGGTCCCTTCCCCCTTCCATCAGTTGCTCTCAAGCAGAGCATTTGCAAACAAGATGCTGTACTGCTATAAAGTACTAAAAGGTAGTTTGAAGTCTCACATACATTACACGGGTATTGGCTGCTTCGTGTTCAGCAGTGTGTATAATAACTATGTGTGACCTACTTGTTCCAGATGCAGAAACAACGAGCTGCTTTAACATCTGCAGTGTCCCAGGCATTATACAGTAGATATATTGCTGTTTTCTGCTGCTTTTCTTTCTCTTCTAGTGAAAAAGTAGATCTTTGTTCATAGCTAGGCATAACGCTTAAACATACGTGTTGGACTTGTTCTCAAATAAGCACAGGAATGGAATCAAATCGTTAAAAATACACAATTCTGCAAAAACTTAAGTTTCTGCTTGAGATCATACCTAAGGCGTGAAGAGAAGCTTCTGCTGCATAAATCTTCACATGGAGCTTAGTAGTCATGTCTAATAAGAGTACAGGCAAAGGTTTGCAAGGGGAAATAAAGGCACTGCAGCACAATCTCTGCACTGCACAGCAGCAAATGACCTAGCAGGTTGCACCCTCTCACACCCATGTCACTTATGTTAGCCCCAGCCTGACAGCAGAGCTACCTCCAATGCCTGCCCAGAAATTAGCCCACTTCTGTTTCTGTTAACTGGTAATGTTTCATTTGGTTCATGTTTTATGGTTAAAAGATTTTGAAATAAAAGGAAAGCAGCTGACTTCCAGGGAAACTGTTGAGATGCCATGTTGAGATAAGTGTAGAGACACTGTACAGGGCTAGGAGTCAGCAATACTGGAAAAAATGTAGCCTAAGAAACTGGAAATTAGTCAATGAAGGGTTGGCAATGAAAGACAAAACATGAGGAATGGTAGAAAAAGCACGATGACGCCTACCTGTCTGTATGTTACTTTTTAATTACAAAGCCTGCTCTGAGAAAGGGCCAGGTTGGAGGCTTTTATAGGAGGCTGGTCAGCCAGATCCTGCTGCCTGGAGTACGAGAGCTGAAAAGAGAACCCAGCCAAGTTTATTCATTTGGGACTTGGGGAAAAAAATGCCACATGAACAGACGCAAAAGTGGGAAAATTAGCAAAATACAAAACTGTAGCTTGAATTGCTGTCCACAGCACAGACAAGAGCAACATTGCAGCAGCTCCAGCTTAGGTGAAAGATTTGGCTTATTAGAAACCAGTGTCTAGACATCATGTTAGGGTCAGAAAATAAGGTTCCCAGGTAAGCATTGCATAAATGCCATGGTTCCTGTCAGGTTTCTCTCTGGCAAGCTGCTTATTGTAGGACTCTTTCAGAGGGCGGTGTCAACCTCAACTAGCCTAGGTGTAAAAGTGACTTCATACCCAACCGTAAGCAGGGAAAGATCCCCCCAGACTTTAGGAAGACCCTAAATCAAGCCAAAAATAGGTGGTTTTCCTGTGGGCCAGTTCTCCAGAGGAGGATGAGGGAATGAGCGCCTCATGTTTCTAAACTGATTGCACAACTAGTGGCCTGGCTAGAAAGTTAATGCTTGGAAAAATGATGGCTTGTTTGGCCATGTGGTGAAATTGTTTTACTCTACTTATATATTATTTGGGTTTAGTTAAAACCACCCATTTTTCCCAGTCAGGTGAGTTCCACAGAATCACTTTACTATCTCTGCATCCTTCCTCCTGTGCCAAAATAGCCTATTTAATTTTGAAGCGAGACGGATTCCCAACTCCTTTAGGATGATGGTTGGGAGAATTTGGCCTTTCTATCCATTGAGTCAACACAGTCCTTCAGAGGCTTATGTTCATTTGAGTAAGTCCTGACTTTCCAGATTCTCAGGATTTATATTCTTAATAACATTCTTTAAAAAAAAAAAAAACAAACTTGTTTTAACATAAGCCAAGATTGTCTGGAGTTACTTATACTTCATAGTGTTTTATTACCAATACACTTTGGAACACTCTGGTAAATAATTCAGCCTACACAAAGAAATTGGCTATATTTTCTCTATACATCGAGGAAGTCTGTCATGCAGACTATATATCATGGCTCTAAATGTTCTCAGATAAATGCAAACCCACATTGTATTCCATCTGTACTACTCACCCAAGCAGGTTTTTAAGGACCCTATACGACACATCCATCTCTTATCCAAAAGCTAGAATCCCTAACATTTGGTTTTGTAATAAAAAAGGCATTTTTTATCTTTTGCAATTACAGCAAAACCTGCTGTGTGTCCAGGGAATAATACTCTACACAGTCATAAAGCTTATAGATTTTCTTTTTCCTTGTGCTCCTCTTTTCAGATGCTCACCCAAACTTGGTTTTCCTTTCAGAAGGTGAACTTCCAACTTAGGGAAGTCAATGGAAGTTATCCCACTGACTTCAGTGAAACAAAAGTTCTCTCCCAGTTTGATAACTATGGAGTAACTTCTCAGTAGCCTGTGGAGCCTTTTGCTGGTAGAAGGGAGAACAAACTCAGTTGGAGTGTGAATGCTCTGTCAGTCACACAGTGCAAAGGAATAACTTGGAAATTGTGATGATAAAAGCAGAATTTGCCTTACTGACTGCTTCAATTGCTTCAGAGGAAATATTGATTCGTGAAAAGCCAAAAATAACGTCTGAGATTTTGGGGGGTTTTCATGTCTTACCGTGCCATGCTCTTGTAGGAGCAAGACACAAATTCTTCTGAAATTCAAGGGGAGGAAGGCTTGTAAGAGACACAATCATCATTTGTCTTTGCAATTAGTAGTCTGTCAACATTAGAGTTGGGGGAAAAATGCCGCAGTAATTTTAAAAGTGTGGCTCAACACAGACCAATTTTCTTGTTAGGTTTCCGTGCCCAAGATGCGTCTATGTGGTGTGTGGACAGGAGGCGTGGAGGGATGGGTGGTCATGGCAGAGAAGGCTGCAGGGACAGAGGGCTGTGGAAGCAGGGAGGAAATGTAAAGCTGACTTGCAATTAGTCCAGCTGGCTGTCTGCTGGAAAGTGGGGAGGGAGCTGCAGTGTCTGCCCACATTCAGGGGCTCAGGGAAGGTTTTGGGGACACTACCCAAGGGAGGAAGGGAGGTTGTCCACTCCTGCCTTCCCTCTGCCTGGCTGGGAGGCTGGAATGGCTCATCCAGCGTGAGCAGGTGAATTAAAGGTTTATGTGACAGGGGCAGCTGGAGGATGTGGGGTGGCGGCATCGAGGTGGTTGTGGCTGTGGGACTGCGTTAACACCGACCTGTACCTGTTACAAAGGTGCGTGTGTGGGGCTCAGCACTGCGTGGGACAGCAGCAGCATCCCTCTGTCTTTTCAGGAAATGTCTGGATACAACAGATACACGTGACAGCATGGTGGAGAGCCACCATTTTATGTGCCCAGTTCAACAGGGGAGCAAATGAACCCAGGGTTTGGGGTTTTTTTTCACTCCTCTGCCACCAGCTATGGCTGTGGTTTTCAGTCCTGGGTAGGAAAGCGTCCCAGCCTTCTGAGCACATGCCTTTATTTGCATTGAGAAGAATGGCTCTGGCAGTCTGTTTTGTGCTCTTGCTGTTGTAAAGATCATGGCCAGCTCCTGCTGCTTTGTGGCAGGGACACAGGGGGGTCCCTTTGGGCCCTGCAAGGGCAGAGCTCTGCACAGGTGCTCCCCGGAGCTGTGCGAGGCTCGGTTTGTGCCCGCACGGTGACGTTGGTTGTGTAACCCCATGGCTGGGAGAGCCTGGGCTCACCGGGCTGTGAAAGTGCACATAAGGGATGATAATATGGTAATGCACATCAGATATTAATGTGCATTGACACATAATCGTCTGCGTACATCAAGGCATTACAGCATGAAAGAGCGAGTGCAGAGGCCTTGCAGAGCAACGTGCTTTTGCACCTTTCCCCCCCCCGTTTTCTCTTAGCCTTGTTATTTAAAAGTAAGCTTTCCTCCCTCCCTGGCCCCCCATTTAGCCAAAGTCATCCCCTAGCAGTAAAGTGAGCGGTGCCTTCCTGACGGCCTATTTAGCCGCAATAAAAAGCCGATTGGCCTAATGCGCAATCAAGAAAGGAGTGACATTTATTGCTTCGGTTTTATGATGCTGTGAACTGAGCAAGATTTGGAGCCTTACAGTGCCTTCAGGGGGCAGGAGATCACCAGCAATGAATTGTATTTATACCTTTTCCAATTTCCTACCAGCGTTTTAGCAATAAATAGACTGTGTTGTTATTGAGTTTTATGTAAGTATGTTTACAAAAGCAGGAATACAACTTTGTAGCTCAGAATTACATGTGTTGGCTAAATAGATCAGCAGAGAGAATAACTATGTAAAACACTGGGAAAGCACTTACCAATTTATTATCAAATGTCTTAATAGAATGCTTCATCTCTTCCATCCCACTTTATGTTAACTATTAAAATAGAACTGCATCCATTGCAGAAGGTCGGAGGCTCCTTCACACACCCATGTAGGAACATCAAGGCCACGGTTTGTTCACACATCTAAACCATTAAAAATACATCCCATGCATTAAATATGAGCCTGAGGAAGACTCAGTAGGAGCTGATGCACAGGGCTGACCTCAGCTCTCACAGCCCCTGCAGAGTGGCAGGTGTCTCTTCCTCACAGAGCCCATCTCCTGCCCCAGTCCCTTCTCTCGTGCAGGCTGCAGCTAAAAGCCTGTGTGATGTGTCCCCAGACGTACAGGTTTAATTGCTGTGTCTCAGCCTGCCCATTTTGTAACGGAGCTCTCCCCTGTGGAACAGCACGGGTGCCCCGGGGACACCCATCCTGGCCAGTGCACAGCACTTGCTCCTTTCAAGGAGCTGCAGGTGGATCCCGCTGATCTGTGTCCCAGACCTGAAGAAGGTTACTCTCATCCCATTAGTTTGCTGGCAAGGACATGTCCTTGAGAGGGCACATTGCAGCCTGTCTCCCTTTCCCTGGCAGCGGTACTTTCCCTTGGGGCTTGATCCCAAAAGCAGCCAACCACTGTGGTCACCACGAGGCAGCAAGAGGAGAGGCAGATCCCCAGCCAGCAGTAATGCCTAGTTTTGTACAGCAGCTTTCACCTACAGTTCTGAATGCTCTGAGGAAAAGAGGGTTACTGCTGCACCCTCCTTCTTGCAAATGCAGTGATTTGCTTGGGTCCGAGGTTCATACCTGGGGGCTGAGATCTCATTTCACTGCTGGGCAGGATAACATGAGGTTATCCTGCTTTATTTCTCTCTGTGCAGGAGGTGCAAACAATGCCTGAAGGAAAGCCTGGAAGTATCCTCCCAAAATTTCATTAAATAGCTAGGCTGTGTTTTGTTCAGTAGTCGAAGGCAGCTGACAAAGCTGGGTAGCCTGGAGTATGTGGCCAGTTCAGATAGTGCTGCCTCAGGCTGATATCCCTGGTTAGAGCGTGGTGCTAATAACACCCAGGTTGTGGGTCCAGCCCCTGCACGGGCCATTTACTGAAGATGATCCTTTTGGGTCTCTTCCACCTCAGAGTATTCTGTGAATCCATGAGGAAGCAAGAGGCACACGTGTTTAAGGACACAGAGAGGTTTATGGGGAGAGCTGGTCTGGGTTTGCACATGTGGAGGCAAGCTTTACGTTGAGGAATTCCTTTACCACAGGTTTCACTCATTTTAGGAAGATCCCCACTTCCCCACCAGCAGTGGATGGTTCATGCACCGCAAGGAATGGGGCTGGCAGCACACTGGTCTCTACTAGCCAAAAGGCCATCATCCCTCTACTTTCACTGATAAATCAGAGTCCACTTTCCACTTTCAGGAGTAACTTCTAGTGTTGTTAACAAAGGTTTTAGCAGAAATTTGCCGTTGGTCCCAGACAGAGCTGCAGTTCTCTGTGAGCAGCTGGATCCTTCCTGCATGGCAAGGCCCACGCCAGGACCTGCAGCTAGATAGCGTCCCGTGCTTCCCACTGGATGTTGCAATATTCCCACTGGTTGTTCAGTCCACGGTGAAACGCTGGGATTTGTGGAAACAATTTTCGTTATTCTGCTGGCTTCGAGCTAGGGGTGAAGAGTATCAGCAGTCTGAGGCACACAGCAATAAACCGTTCATGAAGGACGGCCTCAAATGTTTACAGAGAGAGAAACAGTCAGCAAAGCTTTGTTTTAGCACAGACCACAGAGAGACGTGAAGGACACCAGGGGTAGGCAAACCATAAAAAGGCATTTATTTTATTCTATGAGTTTTAAATAAACTTCACACGTTAGCTACCTGCAGACACTTGAATTGGGATGTGCACAGAATTAGAATTTTCTTCTCTGGTCACACAGCTAGCATGAGGGTTTTTCTATGACTCTTGAAACCCAGTCGTCAGCCTTGTGATTCTTGTGATTCTCTGTTCAGCTTTAAAGCATCCAGTGTAGCAAAGATTGCTTTATACAACTTAGTAACTTTTAAATAAGAATGATATTTAGAAGGACAAAAAAAAAAAAAAAAGAGAGAGACATTTATTTTGCCCTTCAATTGTTAGCATACAATTCAATGTACTGTTGAGGGCACCAGAGGCATTGGGAAGCCAGGTGAAGGTCGTACTATAATTGGTGCTGTGAAAGGTAAGAAGGAAGCAAAGGTGAATTTTGTAATGTTTTTTGTCAAAAATTTAGTAAAAAAAGTTACAGGTCAAAAATTAAAGGGGAATTAGGACTCAAGTTGCAGTGTCTTGCACTGCAGATTAAAGCTTTTTTTCATGAGCTGCAGTCTCCAGGATGATTTCTTGAAAACTGGAGGAGTGTGAGACCAGCTCCTCGCTGAGCTCTGGGAAGCAGCCAGTGCCCAGGGACTCTCCTCACCTTGTACAGCAAGGTGTCTCCAGGAGCAGCCCATGGATTTGGAACATCCTCCGTGAGCTGCCATGAAAAGCGTGCTCTGAAAAATCCATGTGTATTTTTAAGCACTGCCAGTCAGTCCCTGCTATGCAGCAGCAGCAGCAGCAGCAGCGTGGCAGCTGCAGCCCAAGCTCCTGGCTCTGTCCAGCAGCAGCAGCAGCGTGGCAGCTGCAGCCCAAGCTCCTGGCTCTGTCTCCAGCTACACTCCCAGAGTATGTTGCATTTGGTATGCAAGGAAGGGCATCAGTAAATATATTCACCACTTTAGTGCATTTTAGCTTGACATATGTCCAGTAAACAATATTTTGGGCTCTTGCAGTAAAAAAGAAAAAAAAAAATAAAAATCACCTGATTATTCAGCGCTTCCTTCTGTTATGATGCTTTGGGGTCCTTCAAATCATTTTCATTATGCACTACATAATAATAAAAATCTCAATGCAGTGTGCTGATAATTCCGTGCGTGGTCTCTGTGATTTCTAATTGTTTGAATAACAGGATGCTATTGAAATGCCATGCAGAAACATTGCATCACCCTGAGGGAATCAAGCTTTTCTCCTTTTACTCCTGGTGAAGATAAACATTTGAACAGTTGAAATAGGTAAAATATCCCAGGGAAGCCACCGTGCAAAGTAGGCGTGCTAAAGCCTTTAGTGCAGAAGCTGGGCTGCAAAGGACAAAAAGGAAAAATAAATTAGATAAATAAATAAGTAAGTAACAAACATTGAATGGAAGGCACTCAAAATAAGCTGTGCTTTTCTTCACTTGTGATCTGAAAGCAGAAGAGAAGCACTAGCAGGCCCAGGAAAGAAATATCAGATGCTATTTTTGTGCTGCCATTATAAAATATGTATTGTTTATTGTTCTGCACTGCAGCTAAAGTTTTGCATCAACCTCAAAAATTACAGCAAAATTTGTTTTGAAGGAGACACGCAGAGTCTCTATTCTTTAAGCCTCTTAATGATGTTCTTAAGAGTGCAGTGATAGGATTGCAGTCTCCTGGCAAGCACAGGCAGGTTGTAGGGTATGATTCACAGAAAGTGTAAAACACTGCGTGCCAGTGTGCATTCTGAATATATTTTATATGTATGTATGTATGTCAGCGTACCTGATGTTCAGTGCATGCCAAACCAGGCAATTGTGCCAGGCAGTTTTGTCATCCCTTGGGTGCCACCCTCTTGGGCTGTGCTCCACGTGCTGCAAAGATTGCTGTGGGGTACCTGAGGTTGGCCAGACTACCAAAAGTCCCTGGTGACTGCACTGAGGGTGTCAGGCCTTTGCCTCTCTGTTAAAGGGGTGTAATAGTGCCAGGCCATTGCTGCTGTAGGGCTGTGTGAGATCACTGTAAAGCTCAGTGGTGTGCTTGGAGATGGGCTGAGGGTCAGAGGCAGAAGCTCGGATTTGTGCGGTCCTTTTGACACTCACGTCAAAACAAAGGTGTGTCCAAGCGCCCTGGAGCAATCCAGTTTAGCTGCCTGTGTGTGCAGGTGGCTTTGTGGGTGGGTGATGTGCCGAGGGAGGTACAGAGGTGACCTGTCACTGCTCCCCAGAGACGGGGTATCGCAGGCTGTGTGTCCGAACAAGGCGTGATGCTGGTCTGAGCAGGCTACCCGAGCTCCCAGAGGTTCACCTTGCCCAGTCCCTGCCTAGAGCTCGTTCAAGTGTCTCTGCATGGTGGTGTGTTGAGACATTAAACAGCCCCAAAGCTGCCTGGGTAAATGAGAGCTCCCACCAGCCTCCTGACACGCGGCTGAACCGTGCTACAATGCCTGTTCCAGTGTCGAGGCGTAATGTTAAGCCTGGCTTCATTTCAGCTTGCCTGCTGGTAATGTCAACAAAGATGCCCTGTGTACCAGAAAGAAAAACCTTGCAGGAATCCAAATGATAGAGAAGGCATTTGGGACTGATTGCCAGGCTCTTTATGCAGTCATATACTGCCAGGTTTGCTTTAAATGGGCATTTAATGTCCTACTCAGAGGGGCAGGGGGCTTGGAGAGGACTGTGCTGACATCCAGAAATTTGAGTTTCTGATCACCATTTTCTAGTCAGAGCAGAGGAAGATAAGAAATGTCTCTGGTGGAAATATCATAAATGTACAACAACTGGGTTTTTATTTATACACTGTTTTGTGGCAAAGGAAAGGCTTTGGGCTTTTTTATGCTGCAAAATGTTGTTGGGTTTTTCATTGCTTTTTTTATTTTTTTGCCTGGAGAAAATATATAACGTTTAAAATGATTGCAGAATGGAACTTCACCTTCCCTGTAAAATAGTGCTCTCTGAGACATGGTGGGATCTCACACTTGACCAAATTAGCATATGCGCTCAAATATCAGAGCTCTGACTAGTAAAAATAACACTAGATTTGCATTTTCACATTTTTAGCTCTTGCTTCCCTGTCTCTTTGGTTTTATGCCTTTTTTCTTGACTGACAATTCTCTTTGTGGCAGATTTATTGCTGTTCTGCTGTTTGGACCCTGTAATCAACTAGACACTTGGCTGAAGACGTTAGTCATTTCATTAAGTACTTCTCTTTCAGATATCTCAGACACAATTTTCTGTTGCTCTGGTTCCAAAAAGCAAATGACCCATGGCCAGCAAAGCCTGAATATGAATCTTTAATAAACAGAGGTAGTACCAACAATGCTCTCAGGTTTCCAAACAGCAGAGGGCTAATTAAAAGATGCTGAATGGGAAAGAGCTGCCATTGCCATCTCGCTCTGACAGAAATGTGCCTGCATCTGTTCCCAGTGAAACCGCTCTTTTGGAAGCATTGTCTCATTTATCCTCCTTGCCTCCCATCACAGCTACATAGGAAACCTTCCTCATGCTACGTGCCGATATTGCATAGTAATTTTTTAAAATTATTTTTCAGTAATGCATTGCTGGAAACAAAGACTGAATAGTTGTCTTAGGAGTAAAGATAAAGTATGGAGTGCATTTCTTTTTGTCATCACTGTGTCATTAATGATTAATAATGATATTCTATTCATCAACTAAGGAAATGGAATTATAGCAATCCCCTACCCTTCATGGGCAAAGAACCATTCTCTCATTTTATTGAGACTCCTTCTTAAAACACAGTTCCTCCTTCCAGGGACAGTCCTTCATAGCCATGAATCCTCTCTTCAGTAGCTTGCTCTCTGCAGGCAAAGGTACTCTCTGTGCCCAGAAAATAATACCATATGTTATTTGCAGAAGCGTGGGGAGTTAGGAGACTGTGCACTCACCCGGTTTATTGATCCCATTAATTTTTATGGAGACTGTTTCAACAGGAAGCCAAGTTGGCTGCTCCAGCTTGGCCAAGCAGCCTGGTGCAGCACATCACCACCACTGCTGGCACACAGACCACTCTGAGCGCTGGGCAGGGTTTCTTCACGATCAGGATCTGGGCTGGAAAGGAGTTCTGTGTGCTCTTCTCTCATTTCCCTGGGGAGGGGAGAAGCATGTTAAACAGGTGAAATAGTGACAATCCCTCCCAAAATGCCCGTGGGTTCCCTTGTGCTGTTGAGCACCCTCTTTGCAGTCCCTGCCTTGACAGAAGCTCCCAAAGCTCACAGACCAGAGTGCAGCGACACGCACCCCACAAGTCGGTAGTGAGGCACAAGGAGGTGCCTCTCAGCATCTCACCTGCCTCAGGCTGAGCTCAGCTCTGCCAGCTCACCCCCAGGCATCCTCCTGGGCCTCTCTTGAATCTTATCTGCAGAGCTGCACCTCCGCCTGCAGACACCTTCTGGTTCATCCTGGGTGTGACATTCTCATGATGGGGTCCAGCAACGTCATCAAGCACTGTTGCAAGATGCACCATGGGGAGTTAGCTCAAAATCCCCTCAGGAGATGCCCAGGCTTGCCGCTTGGACAGTCTTTTTAGTTTGCTTTGGTGTTGTTTGCTTCCATGATCACCAAAGTAACCACACAGATTGCTGGATGTTCAGCTCCTCCAGGATTATCATCATATTAAATGAAATGGAATAAAATAAAGTGTATAAAAGAAAGGGAATTCATTGGGGACTGTCTCAATGACCTGGAAGAAAAGACTTAAGAAAATGAGCCTTGTTTAATGATTGTTTATGGTGGCAGCCCAAATTTTAATTAATTAATGTATGAGCCCATTATTTGAAGATGCAAAGGGCCTGTGGAGCAGCATTTCTTCCTTTCTCAGAGGAGGTGGAGGGTATCTGCTGACATCTTGGAGGCTCTCCTTCCTCACAGAGGCTTTTAAAGCTGCGTTTCTGACTGCAGAAGGCATGGTTAAATCTTGCGCAAGTATTTTGTGTATGCTCTTGGTACAATTCCATCCCGTGACCCCCTAGGAGACCTCGTTGACCTTCCCACAGTGTCTTGAGCCCCAGGAACGCTCAGTCAGCCTTTCTATTGCCAGGCTTTCTTCAGTGCTACACTTAGGAACACAGAAACCAAATAGATTTATTGATAGAACTATAATCAGAAGCCATAGGCAGGATGATAATGTGGTCAAACGATCAAATTACTTAAAATTCGAGGCATACTGGAGTTCCTCAGGGACTGGGAGGCTGCAGGCAGACAGCCAGCCCGTTGGGCACACGCATGGCAGTGGGATGGGTGCTGCCAGCCCTGTGCATGACAGGTGTTAGGAGGAGGCTCTCTTCAGGGTAGGGGATTTCTGTGTCCCACAGGAGCTGAAGTCTTGAACGCCATTGGCACTCTCACCTAACATCCACCCTGAGCCCAGCGGGGATGTCACAGTTTGGTTCTTGTTTAACACAAGAGAGTCCGACTCTTGCATTTTATAATGTTTCAAGAAGTGAAGGCACCTTTACAGGATTTCATTCAATCAAATGCATTAAGTGCTGTTCATTATGTATTTATTACCTCACTGGTGGATCCCACTTAAGGCTGAGGTATTCTCAGAGGCTGCATTTGTCTGGGCACACGTGTTCGGAGTACATGCCTCACCTCTTTCCCTGCAATTTGCCCTTCTGGAATTTGGTGGCATGGTCCAAATGGCAGACTGTAGCTTCCTCCAGTTTGAAAAAATGCGTTTGAGTACCGTCGTTTTCCCTGATAAGAGGAGCACTATAAATTAAATAGAGTCAGCAACACAGGCACATTAATCTTCCTGATGCAATCCTACCTTTCGCATTTCCTGACATATATTTGATGTCGACTTAATTGTGCAGCCTTAAAGTAGGATTTGAGTATATAAGTGCAAAAGCAGTAATAAACTGCAGATGCAAGCTAGAAGTTGTCTGCTGAAAACTGTGCAAGGGGTGGATGACGCACAGGTCCTTGCAGCAAGGAGATCGGGGCGACAAGTTTGGTGTTTTTTCAGCATCCATCTAGCTGGCCCTGAGAATCAGACTTCACACAGGAGATCCTATAAGGCTCTGGAGCATATGGTGTCACCTGGGGGTGTCCCTTTCCCTGGCACAAGAGCGATCTGACCCCAGCACAAGCCGCGCGTGGTTCGTGGTGCTGGCGTGGCGCGCCCTCTTCGTGCGGCTGCTGCAGAGGTTTGCTTGGAAAGAAAGGCTGGTCTCACAGCTGAGATTTTAGAATGGGGTTCAGAAAAACCTTGGTTCTCTTCTCACTTTCGCTGGAAGAGGTCAGGAAAGTAATTTTAGATCTTTGTGTTTTGGAAGGTATCAAAAGATGTAAATAAATGCCTAGTGGGCTCTGAAGCGGTCTTTGAAATCGGTGGGAGATAGGTCTCTGAGATACCAAAAATCCCACACAAAGTGTTTGCATGCATCTTTAAGCATTTAAACACCTTTAAAAATATGTCTCCAAACTGCCTAACTCTGAGCATAGGTTCCTGCGTCCCCTAGGTATTTTTGAAATTGCATCCAAAGTTGCTGAGATTTCCCCTAAAGAGCACCCTTTTGTTGTAATTTTCCTGTTGGCTTAATTTTCTCTTCACTTGAAACGCAATATATATTAACCTTCACTCATTTATTTGTAGCAAAATGTGGAGAAGTGAAGCTGTTTCTGAGCTGGTTTATTACAAAAAAAAGGAGCATATGGCTGATTGTGTCCCATCTGAAATGCAAATGGTGGAGCTACGTGAAAAGAATTGCTATTACTTGAGCAGTAAATGTTTCCTAATGAAGTGAGTTTGACTAAGGTGGGAAGCTGGAAATGGCTGCAGGAAGAAATGATGATGGTTAATATTTCAGTGGAGCAGAACATTCTTATTCTGCTGATAAGGAGATTCTTAGGAAATGCACTGGATTTTTTTTTTCTTATATTCTGTATGTTTATCAGTGTGGGGAAATTGCTACACACAGGGAGCTAGACGCTTTTCTTCGAGTTATGAAATCATGTAATTTAATTTATAACCACAGCTTTTCACCATTGGCCTCTTTTTGAACTGAAGTTTTCTGTATTTTGTAAACATTTGGGGTAAATAGACCTACCCAGGGTAAAAAAAAATTCTAAAAGAAAACAACTACTGGTTCCACTGTTTTCCATCACCCTGGGCACATTCCTGGAGGCCAGAGGCAAAATGGGGTGATGGAGGGATCTGACCCACACTCTCTAATTTCCTCCCTTCTCCTTCCACCAAAGTTTAGTGTATATCCCTCTACAACTCCAGTAGTCAAAGGTGTCCAGATGTCTGCTGCAAATGGGAGGTGGACTGACTTTTAAAGACTTTCTTAAATCAAGCAGCGAGGCTGGAGGCTTGACATTTCCATTACTTAGCTTTCCAAAGGGAGAGCTGTGGAGCTGGCGCTGCGAGGTTCAGCACAACCAGTGGGCTGGAGATGGAGCATCAATCGCGTTACTTTGCCTTAATGTCACAAGGAGCCGGGAAGAGTTTAGATAGCAGCATGTGCACAATTACGTGCTCAGAAGAGCTGGAGCAGCTGCCAGGTTAGACCTCTGGCTTTGTCCCCAAGCAAGATCACCTTGGGTTTGCTGAGGCTGAGCTGTCTGTTACACGGCACAGCTGGGGGACAGAAGATTAGCGTGCCTTTCCCCTGCCGATGCCCAAGGGTGTCTGACGTTGCTAATGATAATGAAATAGGAGAAACCTAAAGAAAAGAGTCTGCAACCTGCTGTCAATGGAAATAATTAGGTTTCTCCGTCTTAGAAGCAATGGGGAGGCTTGCTGGGATCAGGATGTGTCCACGTTAGTGTGTTAGTTCAGATCCAGAGCAGACTTTGGAGGTGAATCCCTCCCTCCCTGTGCTCTGGTTCACACCTCAGGGCAGCCCAGGAGCTCACAGGCTGGGTTGTGGAGTCTCTGGAGATGGTCCTAAGCAATCTGAGGATGGGGCCACCACTGCCCTGCCTGCATTTGCCCACACTGTGCTCTAGGACATGGGAGCCTTCACCCTGCACAGAGCACGACACCAAGTCAGGAGTGGGCGCTGACCTTCCTGGGTAACACCTGGGTGAGGCTTTTTGGTTGCTGAGTTATCCAAGTGCTTCAGAATGTGCTTGTGCACAGTGTCTTCCCTAAAACAGCATTCTCCTGGTTTTAATAGTGAGTAGCCTCTGTGTGTCCAGGAGCTGGGGAGATCCCACCAGCCCGAGGCACAGAGAGAGTGCGGTCACATCCCTGCTTCAGTCTCGATCTCGGCAGGTGGTTTTATCCCAGTGGGGTGAAGTGAGGCTTCAGTATCACATCTTCTGTTACAATCAGAGTGCCTCTAGGTGCTGTAATTATTTTCAGAATCAAATCATAAATCAATATAAACCCACATTTATACAGCGTTACATACAATGGACAGCACGTGAACAGAGAATTTTGTGGCTGCTTTAGTTTGCAGGAGGGCTCAGCAGCTTGCTTTATCTGCATATCTCTCTGGTTTACAGGAGATTACAAGTGGTAATGCTGTGGCACAGTTTTCCATGTAAAACACACTTCTTTTATCTTTCTTTTTGCTTGCCTTTATGTGCCTCTTCCCTCTCCCTGCATCTCATTTCCATGGAGAAATACAAATGACCTCTTGGCAGAACTTCCCACTTTCATTATGTTGGTTTGCATTGTACAGTCAGGATAATACAAACACTTATATTTCTGAGATGTATTTATGATGTCTTGAAAAAAGTTTCTCATATTAGCCTCTTCTTTTTTCTCTTTCTGTATCTTTTCAGGTGTGTGTGCAACATTGACTGTTCTCAAACCAACTTCAATCCTCTTTGTGCTTCCGATGGGAAATCTTATGATAATGCATGTCAAATCAAAGAGGCATCATGCCAGAAACAGGAGAAAATTGAAGTCATGTCTTTGGGTCGATGTCAAGGTAACTCTCATAACAAAACTCATTTCAAAGAATGTTTTCAATTTTTGTTCAGGGAGAAAAAAAAGAGGACCAGGGCTGACTTCTTATTTGGGAATTGTTACATTTCCATTAGACTGCTGCAGTTTATACTGTAGAGCACAGGCTGTGGGGAGAGGCAGAGCTCTCCGTGATGCAGATGCAGTGAGGCATGAGGAGGGCACCATTCATAACCCTGCCTGTGGTCTGCTCCCAGCAGCAGGGGACTGCCCAGCCCTGCTCTGGTTTCAATATCAGTCACCAGTCTCCTGCCCAGAGCAGCTTGCCCAGAGCTCTGCCTGCCAGGCAGCAGTTGGGAATGCCCCTCAGATACGTTTTGCAACCCAGGATGGATCCTCTGGTGCTCCCTTAACTGGAGCAGCATGTGGCAGTCTCGAGAGACTCTCCAAAGATGTGCTCCCAAACACAGTGCTTGGGCTGGTTCTTCGAGTGACCTGCACTGGGCCCCACGATGCCAAAGGTGCCTGGAAGGAAGTTTTCCAATCGTGGCTCAAGGCTCTCTCTGCTTCTCCATAAATACAATGCTTCTCTGTGCCCATCTCTTGGGCTACTACATCACTTGCAGCCCTTGAGCTGACTTTAAAAACTCTGTTTTTCTCTAAAATAAAAATGAAGAAAATTTGCCTTTAAATAGCTCCTGTAAATAAAGTGTCTACTGAGGCTCAGACTCTCAATAGCTTTTTTTCCTTAGCTTCTGACCCATAAATCCTCAGTACATCTACTTACAAGGCCATAGTATACAGGTGTATTAAACACATTCCAGTTTATTCCTGTCTCTTTAAAGTTAACCACCCTAAGTGGCAGTTCATTTCAGGGTACATATTAAAACTCCCCAATTACTTCAAGTAGAGCAGAAATGACAACTCCTGCTTCAGACTGATATATTTATCCCAGCTGCAATCTGTTACCACGTATTGTTAGAAAAAAGATCCTGCTGTTTTCACCTGGCAGGCCCAGGAGAGCCTTGGAGCCAGCAGAGATGATGTGTGTGCAAGTGAAGTTAGCTCTGCCTGGCCACTGCAGCTGGGGCACGGGCTGTATCGAATCCAGGCTCCCCAGGCAACTCAACACATTTCTTTTCACACAGACAATACTACAACAACTACAAAATCAGAAGACGGGCATTATGCAAGAACAGAT
The DNA here is from genome assembly GCA_013397755.1 of Cnemophilus loriae. Classification (NCBI taxonomy): domain Eukaryota; kingdom Metazoa; phylum Chordata; class Aves; order Passeriformes; family Corvidae; genus Cnemophilus; species Cnemophilus loriae. The sequence continues at coordinate 128,541 of VZTF01003492.1, read as the reverse complement.
TATGCAGGTACGGTTCCTATTCTGTGAGAATCTCAAGTCACAGGATCTGTGTAAGTCTCTTTTCTCCTTCATTTGCTGAAGTGAAGTGTCCTCATCTTCTGGTATGGTTTTCCTGGTTCACTTTAAGAAAACACTGACTTTCCATTACTCTTTCTCGTCTACAAACTCTCTTCTTAATAAATAGACTGCTTATATTTTTGTCAACATACAGATAAAACACCTGGCCATAAAACACCTGTTCTGACAGAGGAAATAAGTATTGTAAATTATTTGCCAGAATTAGCAGACGTTATTGAAAATTATAGAATCAGTGCACTAGATTATGTATATTTTTGTCATGATATACAGATTTGAGAAAGCAAAAATCCAGCTCATAGCACTGCTGGGATACCATGAAATGCTGCCATAATAGATATTACCTGTCAGCATTTAACTATGAAGTTAATAAGGTTCTTAAAAAGTGGAGGGTTAAGTGATAAATGGGTTTAATTTATTTAGAAGCTACAGTAAAATATAATGGCTGAATAGCCCTATATGGCACCTGAAATTAAAAACATGTAAATACTAGTGAGGTTTGGGGAACATTTTTTACACCCTTTGCCTGGGAGGATTGATTTAGAAATTGAACGTGTGTGTGCGTGCGCACGTGCATGCAAATGTTCACAGCTCACACTGAGAATGAAAGCCTCTGGGAAGGTCTGGTGAAAATGGGTCAGGTGATGCACTCATTGCTTCAGTTTCGTGATATTTCTGTGTTTTTGAAGTGTTTGGAGAGAGTAGGTGTGGATCCCTGGGTTTGCCTGAGCTGCATGGCTTGGGTGAAATCCAGTTGACGGTTTCACAGGTGTTAACATTTCTTGCTGGGAGAGTGCTGTGGCAGTAGTTAATCCAGCTGGTCATCTCCTGTGTGGGTCCTCTGTGCCACCCCTGTGACAGTGAGGTACCCAGCCTTAGAAATGATTGTTCTGTTCCTACTTAAAACAGTGCGTGATGATTAAAACATAGAGTTCTGAATAAGTGATGTCTCGGTGAGGCGGAGCAATGCGAGGTGTTGGGGGTTGCTGCAGCACAAAGCAGGGAGGGTAGAAGTTGCTATGGAAAGAAAATGCTGGGATAAATTTCTAAAAGATCAAGGGTGAGCCACAGTCCAGGTATTTCCTGCTGCCAAGGAGCCCTTCCATTGGTGGAGACAGGGACATGCAAAGAGAAAAAAGTCTTCAGTGTCTTTCCTCCAAACTCCTGATTATCTTCAGCTTTTTGTGGGAGGTAGTAGTCAGTTTTCTTAAAAGGCTGGGAAGGCTGAGGTTGTGTCCTGTGATGGGCAGGAGATAGGGCCAAGTAGGCCAAAATGATTTATTTTAAGTTAGAAACAAGGCCAAGTAATGTTATGTTAAATCCCTTCTCTTTCTTGTTGGAGAGCTGAGGAGAGCACTGGCTTCCTCAAGCCAGGATGAAGGCCTGGAGCCCCTTTTCAGGGTGCAGCCTGTCCTGTGCTGCTGCTGTCTGGGGGATTTGCTTTAGCATGGCAGTGACCCACATCAGCTAGAGAGGAGACAGCACATTTAAGCACGAAGCAACTGAGTTGTAACAAGAAGGGAGGAAAGGCAGGTTGGGGATTAGGGAGGAGGAGGAGGAGATCGCAGTGGTGACAAGAGAAAGCCGGGTCATGGAGGAAGAGGAGCACAGAAGGCACCTTGAGCTCAAGTGAGCAGGAAAAAGAGAACAGCTCTTGCTTAGGTGGGAGATAATATTTCATCCCACACTCAAGAGGAAAGATGGTGGGTAGAAGAAAATTGCTTGCAGCAAAATGTTGTCAGGGGTTGGGAGCCAAGGAGGGACCTCAGGATGAAACTGGGTTGCTGGGCAGGGAGGAGGGCAGAGCCGTGGCACAGAGGAGCAGGTCTGTAGAGGAGGTGGTCTCCAAGAGCCAAGAGATCAGAAGGACTGTGGGAACAGATGGTCCAGTGAGAGATGACAGAGACCTGTGGAAAGGACACAGGGCACCTCCCTCCCCTACAGCCGTGGGAGTGATGGAGGCATCCTGAATCAGCAGTGAAGTCCAGTAGGTACCTCTGGCCCAGGAAGACACCGTCATTGCACCTTAGAAAGCTGCTTCTTGGGGCTTCTGGTGTGGCTCAGGCCCCAGTGTGCTTCTCAGTGGTGGTGACTGTCCCCTGGGCAGGTCTCATCAGGTGCTGTCCCTTGATTTAACCTCAGCCACAGTCACCTGTTCCAGCTGATGTCTTTTTTGTGTGCACCTATTACTCTGGCTTAAATTTTTCATATTTACATACAGTAACAGCATGTAGGGTGAAAATTGCTAGTTCATGCAGGGCAATCCACGTGCCTCCAGTGTCCCCAAATGTTTGTGGCATAAACCCGTCAGGAGACCCTAGGGGAAAGGGACTACTGTATCAAAAAGCTGTAACTCCAACCTTTCAGAAATAATCAGGGAAAAGGAAGACAGAAGTATAAAACTGAGGCTCAGTGAACATTCATGCATCAGCCTTTGCCAGACAGGAAGCTCTGTGCCATCCTCATGTTCTTTCAGCTGCAGAAACATTTGATGGTGATGGCTGTTATAGGAACGTGGTATGTGCTACTTTTTTCCCACCTTCGTATCTCCTCAGACAGGAAATGCTGCCCTAACCATGAGAAGCTTTGTGTGAAAAAGCAACAGTTCCTCAGCCTCTGAAGCAATTTCCCTGAGCCTGCGGCTCTCCACAGAATACCTTTGTTCTCTGCTATTTAATGGCACTAAAAATCGCCGAGACCGTGAACACCACACGCTTTTAAAAACATTGGCTTGTACGGACAGACTTTCCCAGGGGAGAATATAGCAGTGGGCATAATTGATGTTGTCAATTATGCTAATGCAGCCGTGCCAAATGCTCTTTGCAGGGACTGTGGTGGCTGAGCGGCGCGGGTTTTTCCATCACCGCCCCCGCCGCCCACCACGGGGGCCGGGGAAGGCAGCAGCTCTGCGAACAGCCACAAGTCCCAACACCCAGCTGAGTTTTTCCATATCAAACTATTCAAACCGTCTGTTCAATCAGTGTCTTTGCTCCCTCCTGTTCCTGCGAGCCCGCTGATGCTCACCAATAACGCACAAATCTTTCGGTTTGCAGAGCCCAGGGTACTCATTCCTTTGGGGGGGTAAATCTTTGCATCAGGTTTGCATCGCCTCGGTTTTTAAGGGCTCTTGCTTTACACAGGCAAGATTTATGCCAGCACTGGAAGTTCCTGACTAATATCAGAGGCACCCAAAAAGCAGTACCCCCTTTTTCAACAAAGCAAACCTGAGAAGAGTGAGCTGGAGGAGGCCTTTCTCTGACCATGCCCTGCCTCTCCAGGGTCACCATTCTGCTCCTGCCGTGGCTGCCTGTGCCATACGTGTCAGCACGGTGTCTGCACAAGTGTGCGTTTGTGCCTCTGTGCAATTCTGGCCTCTGCTTTTTCTGAAACCCCAAGGTATTTATTAGACTTGGGGAGATTTTCACTCTCCTCAACAAATGGCAGATCGTTGACCTTGATCAAGTTTGTGCAGTGAGATTTGGTTTTACTGAATAAATGAATGGCTGTGATTTCCCCCTCAAATCCAATAGAAATACACTTTATCTTGCAATTTCCATGAAAGAGCATTTTTAAGCATTTTAAGTGTAATGTATGTTTTAGAATGTAGTGTCTGAGCTGAAAGTCCTGTGATCGATGTTTTCTTGCATTTCCCCATTATATGCATAAATAAGGCTGTTTCGGTGGCATTTTGGAATTCAGAGTCCAGGCAATCAAGTAGTTCTCATCTTGTTAATCCATTTGCCTATTTATTTGTATTCTTCAATATATATTCTCTTCTTAAGATCTGGATATTAGCAATTATCCCCCTAATGATTTTATCCTTTCTCATTATCAAATTATAGAGGGTTTTTTCCAAGCCATTTTGAGCACTTTAAGGAATAAGTCAGTATGGATGTGCCATATTTCAATGTTATATATTCATGAAAATTGTCAGCGAAGACACTGACAAATTTGATAGACCTATTCAATAATATCATCTTCCAGGCCAGACAAACCTCCCCATATGAGCATTGATTAGATAAGTCTCAGCAGCTGAATGCCAGCAGCGCAGAGGAGCTGATGGAAGGGGGAAGGAGGCATTTTCAGCCCGAATAGTCTCCTGTGGTGAAAAATGTGCATCCACGAGTGGTCAGTTTGAGCTGTTTGTTTGGGTTCCTCGATGGCAATAAACTCTGCCATGGCAGCAGCCTCGGTTGGTGCCTTCTGGGCTCTGGGTGAGTCCTGGGACTCTCCTGCAGGCAGTGCCTTGGCCCATCTTGCCAGTGCTGTTGCCGTGCCGGGAACTGATAACGAGCACAAAATGCTGCGCGGCTGCTCACGGCTGCTCTGTTCCCTGCTCGCCCTCCTGGCTTCCTGTGGGATTCCAAACCTGCATGACAGTCTTGGATCTTTTTCCGACCGCTTCCTGGCACCGGGGCCGTGCTGGCACTCCCGGGGGCGCTCGGGCGAGTGATCCGGCAGATGGCTGTGTTGCCCAAGCAAACTCAGAGCTCCACCAAAAAGGGCAAAATCCATCTGTGTCAACACATCCTCTTGCCTTGGCTGGGACACGGCTGTGGGATGGAGGCCACGAGAGCCATCGCACATTACAAGGATAAAGAAGAGTCTCAGACTCTTCAATGAGTCGCTTCAAAAGTCCAAGAGTCTTGGACTCCAAAATAAATACAATTCAGTCACAGCCATCTTCGTTGTCTGTAACAGGCCTGGAGAGTGGCCAGGAATCAGAACAGCAGTGCTGAATTTCTATAGTGACTGGTTTTTATTTTTTTTTCCCCCCCTGGACTAAAATATGAGAACTTCAGACTAGATTCCTTCTCCAGATCATAACATTTTCAAAGTAGGTTAAGTTTGGAGTCTAAACCACTTGACATTGTCCGTTTAAATTAAATTTTGTGTCTACAACTATGTCAGCCATTTGCTGAACTGCTGAAGAATAATAAAGCCCCAGAGCTTAGCTATGGGATATAAACTATGGTGCATTTTTGCTCTGCCTTTGTGAACCAGGCTTTCCTTTCTTCTTAATGGAATTAGCAAGTGAGACATAAAGCTGAACACTGTGCAACCATCACAGCTAGAGAGAAACTATTTCTCATCTGCAGCTTTGTAAAAACGTGGGGGAAATTACATCCTTGCATATGCAGATTTGCTTGGCTTTCAATTCCTCAGACTCAGAGTCAGAGGCTGTCACACTAAACAAATAGATTATATAGAAAGCCTCCCTGCTATTCCATCAAGTCACTTAAAAATTGAAAAAAACCCGAGATTTTAATATTTTGACAGCTGTGTGGCAGTATGAATGCTGTCTAGCTGCGGCCTCCACCTGTGCTCACACACGCACAGACACACACTCCGACCTGTAGACGAACAAGAATGGTACAATTGATACATTTTTTTAAAAAATGAGAAGCTTTTAAATGTTGTTTGAATTGTTATTTGCATTTACAAATTGCTATTTGCATTTGTTTGCAAGGTTTTATGAAAATACACTTAAGTTTTATGCACAGTGAAAGTCCTCGAAAGGTTGTAGATGAGCTCTGCAAAACACAGGAAAAAAAACCAGTCTAGATTCTTCTGAGTGATTTTCAAACACGAGAGAGATGTGTTCTGGTAGCCTGGTGGTCTCCAGCCCTTCTGTTGCCTTGCAGCTCCTCCAGTGTTGTTGATATCCAGAGGAAAATCTAAAAGGCAGAGATAGATATCTGCTGGTAGGTCAATAAATCTTACTGCCAGCTACTTCTGAACTCAAGTCTGAGTAGCCAACAGAGTCAGTCTCAATGACTCTCCTGGCCCCCAAACCTCCACTTGTCCTGGGTATTTTTGAAATGAAAACTTGCAGCTGTTTCTCTTTGTGACTTAACTCCAGGGCTGTAAAAGGTGGAGTGTGGTAAGTCCCACTCCAGCATTTCTCTGAGTCACGAAGAAGACTGGATGCTTTATTTCTAAAATGGGAAAGGCTGGGGCGATAATGCAATTGTCTTGCAATGGGCGCTGCAGCACAGGCTACCCCAAGTGCTTTTCTTCTGTAGAACCCTCTCAAATTTACCTTCAGATCCTTGGCTTGGCTCTATCTTGCTGAAATCTACATAATTTTTTTGGAATGGGAGACGGACACACTGTCGTAGGGGTCACATAATAGCCTCACAAACAAGCCCCCTGCCAGGAAGGAAGCTGCAGCACTCCAGAGCACTGTGCCATGTGATTTAACAGCACTTACTCCTAACAGTCTCTTCCTGAGGAGCATACAAAATAAAAACAGGCTTATGGAGATTTTAAAAACAAGCGAGAGGGAGAGAGAAATATTGCTCATTTAATCTGCCAGCCTCAAGAGAATACCTCACTTTTTATGGGAGTTCTCCTCTAACTTTGAATTGCATGTGCTAAGCTTGGTAAAATGTGCCTTGGTTTTTTTGGATTTCTGGGGGTTTTGTGGTTTTATAATGAGATAAATGGTGCCTTTTCATTACTTACGATTTCCCAGTGTCATGCTCATGGAACCTGTAATTGTTAGCATTAAAACTTAAATTAGGTCTCAGGTGAACTGCTAGACATCTCTTTACCTAGACTGATGTAGCTGAAGGAGGAAGAACATTTCCATTTGTGCCTCTAAAGCTTAGCCCTTAATTCAGTCACTAATGAATGGGAATCTAAAGTTGCAGAATTTGTTTGTGCTTTCTTCCCATAATAAACAAATTCAGTATTGTTGTGAGTGAACATTATAAAGAAAGCTATTTGATTTGCATTAAAGCTTGGGAGCCTGAAAATTCAGGAAATCCAGGCTAAGAATTTGATCTGTAGGAAACAAACGGGAAAAACAAGTTCCAACTTGTAACACCAGTACTGGCATGAGCAGCCTAAAAAATACAAAATCAGACCAGGCTGTTTTACTGTTGTCAGCATCCCTGAAGCATTTAACTCCTTGAAATGAATTCAGGTTTAAAGCTTCCTTAAGATGTGGGGTGAGGGTGGAGGTTGTAATCCAAGTATATTTTTTCAGCTGGGGTTTCCATCAGAACTGTGAGAAATTTATGAAGCTTGCTCCAAACACTTCTTCTGCTTGCCCAAGACTGTGTGCCTTACTCGTTGGTTTTCCCCTTATGCTGTCATGTTAGCAGTCTTCTGTAACATTTTGTTCTCTTAAAGGTTACGGATAAAAACAGAAATTCTATGTGCAATAGAGATGAGCAGACCTGAGTTCATGTAGGCATTTCTACAGATTCCTCCATTTGTGTCCCAGTCCCTAAACACATCACGCTTCATTTACGTATGTTTGGTGTTATTTGGAGCAAACCTGAACCTTTCAGTACTTGCTGATCTTTCGGTCCTCTGCTCAGTGTCTGTGCTTCGATCAGAAGAATGGGTAAGCTCAAAGGGAGGTAAAGCTTGCAGAAAAGAAAGACACCTTCCTGCTTACACATAAAAATGTGATCCCCAAAACTCAACACAAGCTGAATTGTGCCTAGTTTCTCAAGCTGTCTTTAACCAGATACCTACTTCTTAAATAGGACCTCTAATGGCAAGGGTAGGGACCCTCAGAAAATCACTTCTATGGTTTGCAGTCATGCTAGTTGTTATGCTCTAGTTAAAGCTACTCCCAAAATTTGTTTTTCCTAACGTTTGTTTTCAGAGCTTTATGGGAATGAAACAACATGATCTACAGCCAATGTTGGGCTGCCATGGATATATGGAATATGCACCATAATTCCTGGCTGCAGCCACCGCCATTGTGAAGGGATTTACAGTTATCCAAAAAGGTCTTTTTATTGACTAAATCACATTGTAGCACCTAGTTAATACTGCATCTTTGCCACTTTTCAGGCCCCTCCTTTGAGACAGACCAGCATTAAATAGCAGAGTTCTGTATGAACTCCATCTAACCATGCAGGCCATGAAGTGGCTTCGCAGATCTATTCTCAAATTTGCTGCAGACAGTCCCAGACACACTGCACACCCGAAATCACAGGGAAGCCTAAGTTCTTCTCCCTTTGGGGTCTAGAAGGACTGTGCAGCCCAGCTCCTCTGTAGGACCCACAAAATCGTGCAGGTGCAGTCTGAGACGTTCGGTGACGCAGGGTGGTGGCACATGTGACTCCTGGGGGGCTCTGCTGTGGTGCCTGGGTGTCACACTGTGCTGCTGTTGTAGATATCAGTCTGTAAACCCCAGCACTTCATCCACACGCCAGGAGGATGGTAGATACCAACTCCCTTTGGCATTTTGACACCCTGAAGGCATTTCCCTCTTGATACCATCTTCTTTCCTTTCTCAACTCCCCTGCTTCCCCTGCAAGAAGAGAAAGTTAAAAAAAAAAAAAAAAAAGGATCTGAGACAAGACTCTATCAATCTTCCGTAAGGAACATGGTGGGAAATTAATCCTGTTTTCTGGATTTGGGGAGGAATTTCCCTCACCCTTGGTTCCATCCTTCCTCTGGGCTCCAGGCACTTTGATCATCTCAAGAGTCCTCAGTGAAGGATGCTGTTCAAGATGGTGCACAGCAGCTGTTTTTCATCCACTACACAATCTGAATTAGGTGATAGATATTAAGGAGTACCACAGTGTATTTTTATGCCCAGCAGCTCTATTTTAGGCTTAGTTTCTGTAAATTTGCTGTTAGGAATCACAGAGCCTTCCCAAGGATTTGAGAGTTAAAGTTATAATGAGATGCTAGAATATCCGTTTTCAGGAAACATCAACATTTAAATATTTGTGTTTGATCTAGTCTGAAATGTTAAAAAAATTTATTTTGAAATATTCATAGAACTGAATTTCCTCAGAATTTTGTTTCATGGGATGTTTTGGCATTCTTTATGAAATGTTAGATATCAAAATACCATGAGATGAAAGCAGATGACAGTTGTAATAAATAAGTTGTAACCGTAAGGAAAGTTGCTACTTAGAACTGACTGAAACATCCTCTTTTGTAGAAGGAGTATCATCATGTCAAATTGCAATACAAACACGAGATAATTTGATCATTTAGACACGTGCAGTGGTAACCTGAGCCTTAAGATAACAAAGGCTTTCACCTGGATTCAGGAGTATAAACGCATCTGGTGGAATTAAAGGAAATACAGCTGGGGAAGAAAAGAAGGAGCTGTGTATTTCTTTTTAGTAGACCTTCAGAATTAGACTAGATGGAGACAAGTGGCAAATTTTGCCTAGTTTAATAGATTTGAGTAAAGAAAGTAAAAACAGACAAATATTTTGCCACAACAGTTTCACTTGGCTGATGGTTCCATTTCTTCCCATTAAATACACCTGCTAAATTGAATACACCTGCTAAAAGGTGCATTTACCTTTTCTATTGAACACACCTGCTAGAAGCCACATCTTGCACTGATTCTTCGAGCAATGCAACACAACTATTCTTTTCCTATTAGCATTTAGTGTATGAAACCACTAGTGACAGAAACTTGCTTCTGAAGGAAAATGGAAATGGTTTAGAGAAAGCATGAATTTCAGCAGGAGATGAAGCAGTTTGAATATAAGCTGTGCCTTCTCCCATGTCCATAGAAACATTCCTCTGCATTCAGGGTAAACCCAGCCTCGGCAGTTTAAGGAGCACCTCTGTATCACCGAGCAAGCAGAAGTGCTCTTAATAACTCAGATTTGAAAAGCAATATTTACCTGCCTAGAAAGGTGACTTCCTACACACTTGGGCTGTCATTTTACCTTGTACCCATGAGTGTTAAGTGCCTGTGAAACTCTCTTCTTGGAAATACAACAGCTGTAAACAAAATGTGCTATTAGAGTACCAGTGGCAGTGCATGTCGGAATATTATCAGCACTGAATCAAAATGCACTGCTTTGCCTACTGCTGTTATCACAAGCCTTAGCCATTGTAGACAGTATTACATAATGGCAAAATATTTTTCAGGGGGAAAAAAAAATTAAAACTCTCCCTATGGTTTTAATCTCCCTCTTATTTTATCTGTGGTTTAAAGCTGTGTCAGGTATACATCAAAAACACCCCTTCCCTAGAGTATTTAGTTTATAATTTCATTTAATAATAGAAGTGTACTTCCATCCAGCTAGGATGGGAAAGGATTAAATGAAAAGCACTGTTCTAAAATCAAGTAACAGTAGTGTAGCCTGTCTCCATGCTCTGCAAATGAAGTAGCCATGGAAAAGCTTGTTATTAGTCTATAATATCAAAACTGATAAACTATTAGTGTTTTGTCAGGCATGATAAATGCTAAACATTTTCCTCTGCAGATTGCCTCGACAAGAACTGTGACTGTTTTTAGACACATCTGGCACTGCAGATTTTTTTCCCATCCTGCATTTCAGTGATTTAAAAGGCCTTGGCTGGGCAGAAGGATGTCAGCTGTTTGGTTTAAAATACTGTTATAAGAGTCAATAAGATTTAAAGAGGCAGTAGGTAAAATTCCGGCATTGCTGAAAGTAGTTGGAGAATGGCCATTGAGTTTGATGGCTTTGAGATTTCTCTGTATGGCTTTTTCATCCATTTTTATTCTTAGTAAATTTTCCATTTCCCAGAATTGCCCTTTCTTTTCCGTTCAGCTTCTCCCACTTTCAATATCAGCTGTAGGAGTGAGCGCAGAGTTAAAATACCAAACCCTTTATTTTCACAAATGCCATCTTTACAGCTCACTTCTGTGGCACTGCTGTAAGACAATAATAACAGGTGTATAAAAATAGTAAACACAGGTATTCATTTATACAAAAAAAAAAAAAAAGGTTCTTAATAGACTTTTCTGTCTGTGCTTCAAAATGAGCTGTGTGACCAGTGATGAATCCCAGGACCTCTGTGGCGGAGAGAAGCTGTTCCACTCTTCATGGAAGGAAATTGCAGGGCGCTCTCTGTGCGTGCTTTCTGTCCCATCACACAGGGAGAGCCGTGGGTCTGGATGGAAGAGTTTGATGGGAGATAGGCCACCAGATGCTGTCTGCTGTTGGCTTATTTCAGCAGGCAGAGTCTGGGCTGGGTCCGTGGGGAAGTCGGCTCAAGGACACTGCGCTTGAGGAAGAGTTTGCAGTCAGCAGACAAGGGCAGGTGACGGCTCCAGAGCGGTGGAGGGGTCTCGCAGCCCCTCAGGCTATGATAGGCACAAAGGGTGTTCTGCAGCTCTGGGTGGGCTCCTCTCTGCATCCCGGAGATCAGCTGCTGCCTGATAGACCTTTGGCACTGGAGTAATAGACAAAATGCTTAAATTTGTGTGGCGACACTGAACCCTTTTGACACAAACCCAATGCAAAGGGTTTGGCTCTGTCCCTCCGTTGCAGGGTTTCACGACAGATGGGAAACAGAGTATCTTTGGTGAAATAGGTAAAGGAATGTCGCAGGTTTTGCTGCAGTGACATTTTTTATTGTTCTACCATTTCCTCCTACACTTAAAATTGGGAATAGTGAGGGATATGTCTCCAGCTCCAGGCATGAAAAAGGAAGCACACTGCTTGGTATGCTCCTGTTTACCAAGCAGGAGTTTCAAACATATAGTCCGCTGAAAGCCAACCCTCTGAACAGCCACAAAAGATTTTAACAATACAACTGGACTGATACAAAAAGCAAGGCTATAGACTGTGTGGACCCATTGCCATCACAGTTTTACAGTGAAGGACTCAGGGCAGAGGGGTGAGTAAAAATAGCATCAAACCACGCAGGAGTCATCCCTCAGCAAGTGTAGTGTTTGATTTGTACGGAGGAGTGATCACGGGTTTGCAACATGCCAATAAAATGTTTCTGAGTGCAACAAAACTTTTCTGAATAGCCTGAACAAAAGCAGTGGAAAGCATGACTGAAACCATGCTTTTAGCCAACAGCAGACATATCTCTGAGTAGTCACAGGCCATTCAGGGTCATGCTCTGGCAACTAAAATAACCAGGATATTCACAAGGGGTTTGCCAGGCATGTGATTCAGGAAGCGTACAAAAATACCACATATAGGAGTCAAGTATTTTTATTTCAGTCTCCTATTTTCTCACACACACTTCCCCCAAATTCTGCAGCTCTTTCTTTAGTTTCCTGGATGAATCCTCTCAGGCAGCATGTTTTTACAAGCACAGATGCTACCTTGGAAAAAAAGAAAGGAGGGAAGGGAGCCAAATGGGTGTCACACTTCAGCTTGGCAGCATCTTGCCAACATGTGCCCCGAAAAAAAGGGAAAAAAAAAAAAAAGGACTGCTTTTAGTAATCAAAACTGAATATAAAATCAGTGCAAAACTAGGACTGTAAAACCTTCACATTGTCAAAAGGAATGAAGGAAACGCCTTGTAGCCAAAATGACATCCCTGACCTACTTGTCCGCGCTGTCACGTACCTGGGTAACCTTTTCATCTCCATGCCTTCCATCAAACCTCTCTGACAATTTTGCCATTCATACTTGCTTTCAGTTGTAATTTTTTGAGTTTGTTTGAAGTGTGCAACCAGAAAGTAAAGTCTCATAACACCATGCTGGCAGACCTAAATATAAGTCAGAGACCTTTTCAAACACCGCTTCTCTGTGGAAAACAATCCATTCAGACCTGGAGTTCCTATTGGAAATTAGGGGGCAGCCTGGTAATTGGATTAGAGTGTGCTTTTATGTGCAGCAGTTTCTCAAAAGGAAGTTCCTGCTTTGTTTCATTGATTGCCTGGCCCATCTTTCTGCCAGTAAAAGCCACGCACACGGCTGAAGGGGCGAGGACGGATGGAAAATGCAGCTCTGTGTTATGTAAGGTGTGCCTGTTCTCTGAGTATGATCAGGTGGATACAGGTTCTGAGTGCATCTCCACACAAACTGGAAGCGTGCTTTGTTTATCTACAGTTTAATTGCTTGAAAGCAATTTCTATCAGTGTAGTCCTTAAAATCTGGAAGCGCTGCTGGTTGCGCCAGTACTTAAATTCCTGCAGGCCACCTGTGTAGGTGCCAGAGAAGGGAAAATTTCAGGACATCTGGGGTTGGATGCACAAATTGGAGTCTACATTGTTGTAGAGACTGGGGGGAAGAGGAAGAAACTGTATTTGACTTCCACATTTCCAGAGAGGGGTTGGAAATAGCAGATTAAATTTACAGGCGTGATCCTGGAAACATGCCAGGCTCAATCAGACCTGGTACAGGAGTTAACCTGGCAGGATTTGCAAGGGCATAACTTAGGGCACAGCAATGCTGCTCCAAGATCACTTGCACCCCATTTCTCTCATTTCATCATCCCCATGGAAGAAAAGATATGTCCTAGGTGGGCAAGATGAATCCTGTTTTTTTTCTGAATGGGCTCTCATTTTTCTGCTCAAGCCCCCTCCGAGCACACCCTCAGCTGGGAGATGGAGACATCATTAGTCATGCGACTGTCCCCCGGGGCAACGCCAGCCAAACGATCCTGTTCCCTCCACACATCAATATTCCTGACACCCGTCTTAAAACTTAGGTCATGCATATCCATCTACTTTTCAAAAAGTGTCAGAAGGATACAAATATCCCTTCACTATTTTTAGAGCCATATCAAAAGTATTTATCAGCTTTCTGGCACCTCATCCCATTTGTCACAGTTGATGCTATCTACCAGTTGGCAGTGGAGGATGAGGTGCTCTAGAAATGCAGTGGCGGTTGGATGAAACTCCATGAGCTGAGACCACAGTGAGGGTGACTCCTGGGAGTTGTTATGCCTGTTGTCACAGTCAGGAAGCGCCTGTCACGGTCTTCTGAGAGCAGGCAGAGCCCTGCGGCTCACAGGAGCAGCTCATCCCCACCTCTGTGTTTCCCAACCCAAGAGGTAGTGGAGGGAGCAGGGAGCTCAGCCAGGGAGCAGGGCTGAGCTGTGGGAGAGGAGGACAGCTGATGCCTGGTGACCACCATGCACTCTGCTGCCCACCAGCCCTCCCACACCGCCTGGTGATGCCAAAGGACCGCTTCCCTCAGCTCACACCCTGGCTGTGCATCCCAGCTCCAACGTGCACGAGGACGGGGCTCAGTCTGTGTATTATGCATAATTCATGCTGCTCATGCAAGGTGGTACAGGAGAAGTGCTGAGAGTCGTGTTTTTCCATGCACATGTTGCCAGCAGGAAACTCTTCCAGCTCCTCCGTAGCACATACCTCGAGGCCTGGCATCAGGCAGCTCTTTAATGTGCAGGTAACGTGTTCATCGGCCTCGTGCCACAAAATCGGGCTGTTTTCATAGCACTGTTGGTTTTTAGAAGGCAATGTATTCAGGTTGAAACTTTGCCCACATACCATCTGCTTCAGCCTTATCTTCCTTTGACAAGAAAGCTGAATATATAATGTCCACTTGGCGTTCCTGGTGTTACATAAGGTTGTGGTTTTGTGTTAGGTTTGCAGTTTCAGAGCTCCTCAGCGGCTCCTGCAACATGCTCCTGCTCTTGCTTTCAAGTGGAGAATCAGTGACAAAAATCAATACCATCTTCATAGCTATAACGAATGTGACCCACAGGCTTTTTCAGGATGACCACAAGCTTCCATCATATGTCCGAGGCCTATTTGCAAATATTGATTGGTATTGCAGATTATCTGTAGCCATTTCATATGAAATCTTAAGGTCTTGCAGTTTTGCTCTCTGTGCTCGGTTTGGTATCAAAGGTACAGCTATAAATCACAAGACCCACCCAGAGACACTGTTGATAGCCAAGGTTGCTGAATTGTGAAAATTAGGTGTTTCAGGGGTTTTTTAAGCTGCTTAAGGAGGATGGTTCTCAGTCAGCTCCAAGTGGGGGAAAGCACTGCTTTGGAATCGAAGCAGACTCTGTTTACTTGAAGTGGGGGAAAAAAAAGTGGAACCTTCATATGCAAATGTATGGCATTTGGAAATGTCATATAGCCACATCTACATATAAATAAGCTGCTCTGGAGTGCTGCACTAGCCGGGCTGCTTTGATATAGAAATTGCATAGTAGCACACAAAGCACAAACAGCAGGACGCCACTCGGTCAAGTTCGGGGAGTTTTGTTCCTTAATCATCACTTAGTTAAGTTAACTAATAGTGCTGTGTCACTGCAGTGCTAGGCTGGGAAGGGTTGTGAAGAGCTGCTGGTTAGTGAGAATCGTGTGCATGTGCTGCTGGGGCTGTGCAGGAGGGATGGTGGGCTGTCTCCTGTGCCCCAAAAGAGCGCTGCACATACAGACATTCCTCTGGCAGCGTCTCTCCTAGCCACCCCCTGCCTCTTCTGCAGATCCATGCCTGCTTTCTCTGAAGGAGACACTATTTGGTTGTACAAAGAAGCATCTTGTGCTGCTAACATCCACATACTGGGGTGGTATTTCCATCTCTGTTTAATCTGGTATTAAACAGTAAATTGAAACTCTCAGGCGTACTTTTTCAGAGGGGAGGACATAGAGAGGAGCCCAGATCTGGTTGTTCCTGTCCATTTTTTCCCCCTCTCCAGCACTGGCACTGATGAGTAGCTGGAGGAGAGGTGGATGGGAGAGAAAACAAGCCTTCGGCTCAGCTGTTGGGAGGAATATCTCACAGAGGGTGACACCCGCTCTGCTCGTGCCGTGCAGCGTGTGATGGATCCAGCACTCACCCCTCTGCCTTCAGGCACGCAGCCTAATTGGAGGGAACCTCACAAATCTCTAAACTGACACCAACCCTTTTTCAACACAGAATTACAATAATAATAAGGTTAACTCATCCTCTAAGGGCTCTGTCATGAGCTGCTTAAGGAGATCATATGCAAGGAGATAAACTGTGACTTTATTTCTTTACACTGCTGGTTTCTGAAGGGGGAGGATGCTGCCCTCACAGGGCTGGTGGCATCTCTCTGAGACAGGAGAATCTGGGTGAAGGGAACGTCAGCAGCTTGCCAAAAACAAAGAGTAGCTGAGTTAGCACAAAGAGGGATTTAATCTGTTCTAAGAATGGGGTTAACACAGATTTATTCAATCCTGACACAAAAGAAGGCAGCACAAACTGTAAGGGCCCCTTTACCCAGGGCTTTGATAGATCCACAATACAGCCCCGCATCATTAAATCACAACCCTAGCAGTGATTGCAGTCCTCAAGACCAGCCCGCACAGCGGCCACCTTAAAGAGCTCTGTCGGTGTTACTGCATCCACAAAAGTGTGGGGAGATGCCTTGGGGACAGCTGACACAGAGATGACACGGGGAGCCGGACACGTCACCAGTCTGCTGGCCTGGGAAGCGGCAGGTGCCGCTGGCACGCGGGGATGAGCAGCTCTGTGGAGCTGCTGGAGGGACAGCTCAGGGCATCATCCTCCTCTTGATGTCCTGGAATCAAGTGTGGAGTGCAGCATCAAAGAGCAGTGACTGCTGCTTTAGGGGTGGCCTCGGTCCGGGTGAGAGGATGAAACGTGGTGGCGGGGAAGCAGAGGAGGTCGGACAAGGTGAGGCAGCAGCTTGCTTTACCTCCCTGAATGAAACAATCACCCCAGGGAGGAGTTCAGTCCAATGTGAGCACCTGGACATGGAGAAAATGCTGCTTTGGAGCAACACATTAGCCCATGTGGTGTTTTTTCTCTTTCAGTTTAGCTTATATTGCTGGGTGTTCCTGTTTAGATATGTGAGCAGTGGTTGCTGCCATGTACTTGCATCACTGTGCAATTTTGGGTTGTATTGCACCTTGTATTGCAGTAACTACTTGGTAGCACCTTCTTTTATATGCAGGAGCCTTGGCTTTTAGGGGCCTGTACAATCTCTAGGGTAAGGCATCTGTGAATTCAAGGGGACAACAGACACTGTAAAAACAAGAGTTAAAAAAAAAGAAAAACAGTCCTGGTTTGGTTTTGAGTAGACAAACGGTCTTGTTATGCATGCAGGAAAGTGATTAACAAGTTGCTTGATTTCAATCAGTTTTCTCAAGGAAGGAAGCTATATCCACAGATGTTGTAAATAAAAGTGCTTCTTGATTTCCAAAGTTCAGCAACAGCTTTAACATATATAGCATAGCCCCCATATATATGCTGACAAGCTGAAAGTATTTTGTTCTCCATTTGAACATCTGGGGATTATTAGTGTCTTAATTCATTGGTTTCTATTATTAATTATGGCAGCAGGCTGAATAATTATGATGCATTGCTGCAAAGACAGAGCACAATATTTTTTTTCAAAGTGCACTAGGACATCTTGCCATCATCTCAAACATAAAAAGCCCTAGATTATTTTTAAAAAGGAAAGTGGATTTTATCTTATTCCAGGGAACTAATTTGCATAGGGACATTTAAAATTAATAAATTACTGTGTTCAGCAAGCCTATTTTGTGCCTGAGAAAAGAAGTGAATGTAATTTATTTCACCATGTTCCATTTCTTTTTGTCCCCTTGGTGAAGCAGCTAATATGGGAAGGGTATTTTTTGTGCAGTTTATGTAGAAAAACTAGCTTCAAGTTTGTACTTGGAGTGGCTGCAGGAGGAATTAAGGCTCAGGCTGCAGCATAGTGGTGCCAGACGTTTTCAGCTGACATTTGGTGTCTCATTTTCCACTTGCTCTCAGGGAGAGTGGGCTGGTGAGCTCCCTCTTGAGCAGCAGCAAGCACTTCCTTCGGAATTCTCACTCAACGCCCACCCAAACAGTGATTTTCAGGCGAGTTGCTTGCACACATTTTGCTCATTGTAAAGAGGCGCTCTATAATTGTAAAAGCAAGGTTTCATGCAGGGTGAGGGTGCTCCCCGGGCTGGCCCTGAGCAGCTGGCAGCACTGCAGTGTGGCCGTGCAGCAGGGCAGCTGTGCCAAGGACACTGCCTTGGAGCTGGTCAGCAAAGACCCGGGAGAAATCTCTTTTTCTGTCATCAGAGCTGGGTCTGAGCTGGGATTTATCATGGCAGTTCTTCATTACAAGGGAGTAGAAAGCCTGCCTAGGGACTTCGTCCCTAAGTTGCTGTGGGACCTCACTTCTGTTGGATGCTGGTAAAGAGGAGGGAAGTACCAGCAAACCTGCTAAAGCAATTCCGCACTTTCAGATGGAGCAGCACCACTACCATCCTCCTCCTGGACCTTTGAACCATTCGTGCAGATGTTCCTGGCCTGAAAAATTCCCTTTTACATCAAAAGAGCAGCAGTTGCTGACCCTGTGAAGACTGAAGATGAGTAACATAAACTATCCCTAGGCTCATCCACAGGGTTCGGATTCCTACCTGTAGTCAATCAGCTGAAGCTCCTTCCCAAAATTCAGGGCATCCCTGCCTTTGCTCCACAGGTGGATGCTCTCTGGATGTTTGTTTTGATTTCAAACTAGAATTGCACACAAAGTCTCTTTCATGCAGAGCAGAAGAGCTTTTTAAGAAAGTTCCCAGTGCTATGCTCTGCAGCATCTCTTTGGGAGAGCCAACGGAGAGGTAAAAGGAGTGAGGGGGATATGCTTCCAAAAGGGGTTGAGAAGGTTAAAGACATACATTTGACCCAAGAATCCCTTTTTCCCTTCATATGTCCTCTGATAATGGGATGTGTAAGGAGTCACTACTTCAATATCAGCGAGAGCTTCCGTCTGCAAATTTGACTGACCTCAGCAGTATTAGAAGATTAAATTATTATGTAAGTCAATTCTCCTTAACCACTTTTTCCAATGAGATAGGTGTCAAAATAGCGTCTGCTGCACATCATTCACTGTCTCATCCCTTATTTGATGAAATATGTGTATATATGTATTTTCAGGACTTCCCTTGGTCCAGGGATGGCTGTACACTAGGTGTTAATATTGAACATGCGCCAATATTTTCTCATGTGGGCATAGCCTAGTAGTTATTCTTTCCAAAGCTCCAGCATTGCCTGCTGTACATCAGCCAAAATGCTAACATCAGAATTTAGGGGCTGTGGCCCTCTACTTTGCTTGCTTTAAATCACCTAGAAAGTCTCACTGATTCACACATGAAGAATGACAGAATTATCAGCCCTGCAGAACTAATTGTTAAGTGCCTGGCAGTCAGTTCTTGGATACAGGAATCTTATTTTTGCCTAGATTTTTATTTTAATTTCTCTAAAGTGGATTGTAGGACCTTATGTCTGGAAAGAATTTTCTGGGCACTCCAGACAGTACTTCATATAATCCTCATCAAAGGCACTAATGGATTTATTCCTTTGTCAGCAGCACTACTGCACATGTTTGGTTGTGGAACAGAAGCTCCATGTTAGCTTGGATGGGAGCTGGGGACCAGTGAGGGCTGCCCAGAGAAGAGCCTGGCTGCCTTGTTTTCATCACTTGCAGAGTCACATCCTGCCTGTTTGAATTTCACTGAAATAGTTACCTGAGAATCTGAAGGGTGTACATTCAACTTCCAAAGACTGAAGGAAAGCCATACAGCCAGCCAGCAATTAAAATTAAAATTACACAAAATATATTTGGAATCATTCTTCTGCTCCGTCTTGACAAAAGACAGGAACAGGCAGAGATATTAAGGAATTTAGACAAGATAGCTTTCAATAATTTATTTAACATTTCAGAAGACAATCCATCAGGAAAAGCAAGATCTCTGAGTGGGTGGTCAGCCACACTGGATATCTTTTTAGGATCCAGTTTATCCCAGAGAAATAGCTCATCATCTCAGCATCTCCCTGCCATCCA
This sequence comes from Cnemophilus loriae, assembly GCA_013397755.1. Classification (NCBI taxonomy): domain Eukaryota; kingdom Metazoa; phylum Chordata; class Aves; order Passeriformes; family Corvidae; genus Cnemophilus; species Cnemophilus loriae. The sequence goes on along the minus strand of VZTF01003492.1, from coordinate 108,999 downwards.
CAGAGAGGCTGGAGAGCAAGGGTTCAGCTGGGAGACTTTTCCAGTAAGAGAGCTGTTTCAGGCTACACAAAGTAGCATCTGGCCTCCACGCACTTAAAAATAATGTGTTTTGACTAGTGTGTCTTATTTGATAGGCTATCATGTCATGTGCTGGCACTAACAAGAGATGCAAACAATATGAAATGTCACGTTAGGCTAAAGATGAAAAAAATGCTGCAGAAATGCAAAAGATGTTGGCTTCATCAAAGGGACTTTTTCGATCAGAAAAGCGCTTCAAGAAAAAGATTCTTGAATACAATCGATCTGGAGGGTGAGGGTGTATTTCTTGTTTGAAAGAAAAAGGACAAGCATTTTGAGAAACATGGTAGGAATTGCTTTTGTCCAGAGATAAGAGAGACTGACCCAGTCAGTCCAGTTTTTACCTCTAGTCTTTACAGCTGGCTTCTGCCTCAAATCCTGTCCATCACAAAAAGGTACAAGCCTGTCCTTCTGGCGCAAATAAAACTTTCCTGCATTGTTGCCAATAACAATGCAGCAAGTCTAGTGTGTGAGGAGGAGCTACTGAATTTGGCATTACTGAAACCTGAGTAACTTTGAATTTGGTCTGTGTCATTGCTTTGTGCATACAGATCTGCTGTGCTTGGAAGAAAAGTGGGTTGCTTTGTATTTAGCTTTGCTCGCTGCAGGTGTGAGGTGGGTGTGGTAGAGGGGCTCCTTAGTGTAGTGATACTGTAGTTTGATTAGTGCAGATTGCATCCAATACTGAATTTATAAATAATCCAAAGTTATAAAGGGGTAGAAGTCTTAATTTATTTAATTTAGGTTTAATTTTTTAAGATATGTACAGTTCTTATTTGCTTCATAACCTCAGCATGGTTTTTATTTATATCATCTCTTTTTAGAATCAGTTTATAGTTCTTGTTTCATGGTGATGTAAACCCTGGGATGCATTCATAAGAGTTAGTATCTCATCAACAGCTGGATTGCTGAAAAGTGCTCAGGTTCCTCCAGAAATGGGAGCAGTCAGTTTTAACATGAAGGGACTTTTAAAGCATGCCTGGGCGTTTGGGTCTCTACATTGGTTCTGAAAAAAAGGGTTTTGTAATGAGAGAAATAAAATGTTTTGAGGCAGGGAAATATTTTGTGTGTGTGTGTGTGTGTGTGTGTGTGTGTTTGTGTGTTCAAAATATGCTGGGAGGGGGAACTTCTCAGTCTGAACGAAATGATGTTTTTATTGTGGTCTGTATTTCAAGTAACCAAAATGGCAGATCAAACTAAATATGCGTTTTTCCCCCCTCTCTGCTTTTATATTAAATCCCAGACTCTTTCAGAGGAGTCATCAATCAAAATGAGATACAGATACAGATAATTTGTGTCTAAGTTTTGTGGGCTCTTCTGAGCCAGGTGACAAGTGTTCCTGTACGAAGTGTTTACCCTATGAAGTGTTTATCCTACGAATGCTAGCAAATCTTGGGCCATCTCATTTCTGATTCAGTAAAGCATTTTCCATCACAACATTATGCTTAGAGGTGTAATTACAAGTTCTGCATGATCCTAGATTTACTTTAAAGTGTGCTAGAGACCTTGTTAAGGAAAACATGGTTTCTACCCACATGATTGCCAGCCCTACAGCCTACACACAGTGAGAGCATCTGCATGTCCAGGTAGGTCCTGGGCCCCCTTTCAAGTCCCAGATTAGTCTGTCCTGAAAGTAACAATTTCTTCCCCCCATCTTGAAGTGTGCCTTTAAATAAAAAATTTAAACCAAATGGTTTTAACCACACTGCTGGCTGATCTGAGAGAGGAGGGATTCTTGCACTGAGTGTTGATGCACAGACATGGCAGAGATACCTCAGCAACTGAGAAGGAACAATAAGAGATACACACACACACACACACACGTGCATGTGCACACAGAGCAGTCTCCTGTTCTTCAGAGAGGAAGCAAACTTCCTCTGGTAATGGAAGGTTTGAAGGAAATGGCGTTATGTTTTCCACAATAGAAAAAGATGCGTATTGATAAGGATCCCATATTTCTCGCTGCAGTTTCCTGGACAGAAATAGATTTGAATGTGGGCCACAGGAGAGGTCCAGCACACCCAGAACCCACCAGGCACAGTGCATAGGTGATCACTACATGGGAATAGAGTCCCACAAGTCCTGAGCACACTGGATCTACGTGTGTGCCACGGGCAAGTGTACAGATAGCTGACACGTCATGCACGTTTATTCTGTCTGGGAGGATTTCCAGAGGCATAAAGGAACAAGGGGTGATAACTCTGGGTATATATTTCACATGTTGGTAGCCAGTGTCTCACTTAGAGGGTGATAGGTAGCCCAAAATGCTTAGTGCCAGACCAAATGGACCTTGTGTTCCCACCTTTTTCCAGTAGCAAAAATTCCTGGGCAAGCTGTCAAAGGAGGTTATACCGTACCTCTAACATGCCTCCTGTCAGCACATCCTGTCTGTGCTGTCCTAGAGACAGCTGTCAGCCCCCAGCCCAGGGGTCCTCCCTGCCCTCGATGCTCTGCACGGTCCCTAGCAGCCTCCGCCAGCCTCGCACAGGTATCCCAATGTAATCAGGGAAAGGGGAGAGGCATTCGGGCTTGTGTTCAGCATATGTGCATTTGAAAAGATGCAACAAGGGTCCATAGTGCAGAGGTCCTGAAAATCCTAGGGATGAAAGAGAAGCGAATGCTGCCAGCGGGGATGTACAGGTTGCCTGTCATTCTCATTTGCTGGGAGCTGGTCCTCGCCTGTTTTCACGTAAGGACAATATAACCAACTTTATTAGTGCCAGTGGTTAGAGACTCTTACAACTCTCCTTGGACAGCAGCGACAGAAAAGAAATTCATTATGAAAATCTGAATCTTGGATCTGCTGCACACACTTTTCCCAGAGGCGGGATAATACCTAAGCATGCCTGCTGCTGGCATGGCTGGCTCAGAGGCAGAACACAAATTGCAATTGTTTTATAACACTCGGGGACTTCCTTTGGAAGATAAAAATGCTTCAGCTTATTTGTGTGCAAACTACATTTCCTCAGACATCCATCATGAGATTTCTTTCTTCTGTTTTTAATTAATCGTGGCTAGAAGATACTATCACAGAAGAAGGAGTGTTACCGTTTGAGAGTATGGTTTAAATGGAAAAATTTGCCAAAATTACCCAGATTAATTAATACCTTGGTGGCCTACAAAATTCATGTGAGTTCATGGTGTTAACACTCTGTGTTTCACCCTGTGAAGTTGAGCACAAACCTGTTTCAAAACTAAATGAAGCCTCCGTTTTCCTGGCTGCATTAAGGGATTTTCTAGGATTTTCAGTCTCGGTGACTCTTTAACTGCTGCAGAAGTAGGCTCAGAAAGTCAAACTAGTTTAAAATGCTGGATGCTGTGGGATGTGGAGTAGGCCACTGGGCTCTGGGTCACGGGCGTGCAGCACTGATGATTAAACTTCAGCTCTGGACTCCTGCTCTACTTCAGCCATAAAATTATCTTTCTGTATATGTTCTGCTGAATGACCAAACGTATTGTAATGGTACATTACATGCAAATGTCCAGAGTCTCTCTCCTAGCCTTGTCTCAGTTTGAGGAGACAGTCCATAAAGTATAACAGAAATAATCAGGTATTTTGCGTGTGCTATTCTGTCATCAGATTTTGAATAGTCACGTTAATTTCTCAGGTGTCTCATTTGCTGTAACTTGACAGGAATTATAAAAGACTGAGATAAACCCCTGCAAATCTTCACAGCAACCAACCTGTTTGAAGCAGCAAATCCTTACTCTTGCTTCCCGTGGACAACATCTTTCACATCTTGTTCTTCTGATTTTCCTTTCTTTCATACGTTGAGTTCTTTCCATCATTTCACCTTACATGGTCAGGTTAACATTCCCCTTCACCTGTGTTCACAGAGAATGCAAATAAACTGGAAGAAAGTGCAAGAGGGATCTACATCCCTTGTCCAGAGCATTACAACGGCTTCTGCATGCATGGCAAGTGTGAGCACTCCACAAACATGCTGGAACCGTCTTGCAGGTAACCCTTCTCCTACCAGCAAGGGAAGGCTACACACATGGAAATGCTGACTTACAGAAACACTTAATCTAGATCAGCTATGGAAAATAATGGCAACCATGGCCCTTTGTGCTGCAAAATCCATCAGACTTAAATTATTCAACGAAGTCCCAAAAGTGTATTGAGTTATGAACAATGTTAATTGACTGTAAAGCCACCCAGTAACCTTCGGTTATATTTAGATGTGTTTTTAAAAGCCCTTCACAAAGCACTCAGACCACACTAGGTGCCCTCCTCAGCCTGAGGGAGAGGAGTGCCACCAGTGTATGTCCCTGCTGTGGCAGGAGTGATGCTCATGGGGCAGCTGGCTGGGGCAGAGGTGGCTGCTTCAGCAGGAGGTGATTTTGGAGGAGGTTTGGGCAGGGAGGAGGAATATAGTGAAAGCACTGTAGTGCTCCTGCAGTGAACGCCTCCCTGCACAGGTGCAGATATTACTTCTGCAGTCCACACAGTGGTTAGCACAATTTTCCTGGGATGTTGGAATGGGAGCACAAAGACACAGACCAGACTTTCTCCCCAGGGCAGAACCTCAAGCCAGCTTCTCCAGGCTCACACAGACAGTCAGGGCACATTTTGCTCTTTGCAGCTGCTGCATTTTAGGTGCTCCATTCAGCTGGAAAATGTCCTTTCCTCAAGGTGCTGGCAGCTGTGGGAATGCAGGAGAAGAAAAGGGAGGAAGCTCAAGGCTTAACCCATCAGGGTTAGTGTTCCACTAACACACCTGAGAGGAGCCCAAGCCATCTGTCTCAGTCCCTGACAGTTGCTGCTGCCACTGACCTGGATTTTCACATCTTGCTTGGGCAATTAAGGGGAAACAGGGCAAGAGCTAAAACTGTAAAAGCACTGCTTGGTCCCAAAATCACAGCAGAGTGGAGATGTCAGGCTGCAGGATGGGAGCTGGTGAGCAGTGCAGCAGGCAGCATCGGGGTGGATGGCTGCAGCATCAATAGAGGGGTTTTTTATAGCAACCAGACGAAATGTAAATGATGTATCCACTTTCAGGAACATCTAATCACATTTCATATGGAGCCTGGATGATTGCTTATCACCTCCTTAGGGGTAATCTGCATAAGGAACCACAGCTCGATGGCTTTTCACCCTCCCCCACCTCCCCAAAGAAAGGGAGAAATCTAAAGTATGTTGTGCAAGGAACTAAATGGGTTCTCATCACAACGTGCAAGTAGTTGCACTTGAAGCCAGTTATGTCTCGGTCCCCTGGGCACCTCCTGGCACTCTCACAGTGTTGTTCACTCTCACAGACCTTGGTGACACTCAGGACCAGAAGTCTTCCGAGAGGCTGAGCACTCACTGGTATTCTCTCTGTGGGAGCCCATTCTGAAAAAATAAACCCCACATATTATGCTTCAGCCACTAATTTTTTTTTCCCAGATACAATTTTTCCAGCATTCTTTGAAAGCAGCAGGTATAACGAGAAAAAAACATGTTTTGTTTCAGATGCGATGCCGGCTATACTGGACAACACTGTGAAAAAAAGGACTACAGCGTTTTATACGTGGTTCCAGGTCCAGTACGATTTCAGTATGTCTTAATAGCAGCTGTGATTGGAACCATCCAGATTGCTATCATCTGTGTTGTAGTCCTCTGTATTACAAGGTCAGTATCTCTGGTACTTCACAGTGGAAAGAGAAAAGATTTTTGTTTTTCCTGCAATGTGCGCTGATTATACCGATTTCTGCAGTGACACTGCTGATAACAAATGCTATTTAATTCACCAGCAAACAGAAGATATCATCTGGTCCAGCCAGCCAGTGCTCCTTCATTATTATGACTGAATTTTTACTTCCCTCTTAATCAAACTTAGGTAGCAACAGTGCCTACAGCAAGTGAAGTTCTCTATTTTGTATTCAGATGCTCGGACAAATATTGTTCATATAAATAAGGGGAATATAAATACAGCAGCTGGATCAACACTTAATAAAACTAATCATATCTCCATCTGGTTTCCTTAAGGGCCCATTCTCTTAGTCCTAATCAGGCAAAGCATACAAACTTTTAAGCCTGTTTGCAACCCCGCTGATTAAATGATTTCATTAGGCTTGAGTGCATGTTCAAAGGCACTGCACATGTTTTAGGGTCTTCCACATATGATGTACTCGGGTTCTTTTTCTTTAGTGAGGAGCAGAGGATTGTGTGAATGGAAAAAGCCTCAGGGTAGTTCAGAATGAGAGGGGTAAATGCAATCCTTCCCCTCCATGTGCTGCTCTACCCCGCCACCTGACTGTGTTACTGTCTCTGGGAGGGCTTGGGGTAAGTTCTGAATCTCAAGCATCTACAGGCTTCTCTTAGAAATCACAAGGTTAAATTAATTCAGCTAGCAGCACTGATAAATCGCTCTTTTAAAAATTATTTTCTTTTTAAAATAAAAAATATGCCAGGTATCATACCTCCGTACAAAATAAAATCTCTCTACTTTATTTCAGTCCCCATGTTGCACTACCTGGCAGGAAGACAAGTGTAGAGCATTTGTTCCTGGAAAAGGCGAAAAAAAATTTCATAAATCCTTCTCTGGCCTAAAGGCACAAAACAAAACCTATTTTGGCCAAACTGAGTTCATCACCTGAATGGCAACTACCGAGTGAGGCGGTAGATTACAGGAGGTGGTATTCACAGAGGTGATTCAAACAACCAAAAATATAGCACATAGTGAGAAGAAGGAAGGTGCTGTAGTAACTGATAATGGAACAAATGTGTATTGTTTTGTCAAGTGACTCTAGTTTTGTCACCTTGATGCAGCGAGCAAAGTACTTCATACTGAAGAATGAAGACAGGGAGCTCTGAGTGATCTGGTACTGTAATGCAAATTACCCGTCACACTGTTTTCATACAGAGACAGTACCTTTTCCCCCACACTTTGTAACCAAGTCAATTTATGATCTTTTGACTTTTTTCTGTAATGCATGTAATTACTGCAGAGCATCCTCCATCCCAGCATAATGACTTGAGATACATTTGCAAAAGTGTGCTCTTAAGAGGCCTAAGAGAAATCCACACGACAAGAGAGCGTTGTGGCAGCATATGCATAAGCAATTGAGTTTTTGAAGTTGTCTGCTTTGGAGAACCTGACTGTACTGGTTTGAACTCCACACCCTGAATTCTTGAAAGTGTTGAAACCACCTTGCCAGGTTCCTGGGAGAAAGAAAGGAAACTTCACTCAGAGGCCACTGCGGCCAAATTCTTTGCTGCTCATTTCAGTGCAGCTTCAGCTAATTAATTTATCAAGTGAGTTTGGTGCACTGTGTCCATTTGAGCCTCACAAAACTACCATTGTAATCTTCCAGCTATCATTACTGTTGTTGCTCTTAAAATCGTATCTGTACAGTGGTACAATTCTGTGGGGGTATGCTCCATTGCTTTTAGGGCTGTTGTTGCACAGACACTTTAATCTGAATAAATGGGCTGCTGACAGCTGAGGTTTGCCCCTGCCACTTCCTCTGCCTCCTGGGCCCTTGGCCCTCGAAATTGCCACCATTACCATTTCTGTAGCCACACATCCAGCACAGTCAGAGGATGGACTCAGCTGAAAATGCAACCAACGGAAGTGATGATGATTGGGGTTTAAGTGACTCCATGCTTGGCTACTCATCACTAGTGCCAGTGATGGGAATAAGCTTCAGGTGTGGAGGAGTAGGGAACCAGTGGCGAAGAGGTGAAACAGCAAGGCACAGTCTGCCCAAGGACTTTTAGCTTAGAGATAAGGCAAAAAAAAGAAGCAGTGATAAAAGTGAAGGAGGATGGCAAATAATATAGGTATGGCCTAGTGTCATAATGATTCTCAGCAGTTTTCTTTACAGCTTTGCATTTTTAGTGCTTCCCTAATGTTTAGTCACAGCAGCTTATTTATGTGAAGAAATAACTTGATTAAAAATGAATGCATAACGTGTTTTACCTGCTATGAATCACATTGTGAGTAACTCGAGCTCGCGAGCAAAGCTAGAGGGAGGGAGGGGAGGGAGGGAAGGTGGGGTCTGTGCTGCAGTACTTGGTTTACATCGATGTAACTGCTGTGTTCATAAATGAATGCACCCCCCACACAGTGCACTACAAAGGACTTCTGATTAAAGAGTTAAGGACCAAGGAAAATCCATCACTCCGTTTTAGCAGATAATTAAGTCTAAAAATCTGGTTAAATGCCAATGCCCCCCTTAAGAACCCCTGCTGCACTTCAGACAACACGCACCTGTAACTGCAACATCATTGCATGTAAGCAGCGTGGTGTTAGTGCTGGGCCCTGGGGCCTTCCCAAGCTCCCACCCACTGGTAATTTAGAGTTAAAACATGGGCACTTTTGGTTCAAAGATGCTTTTTCATCATCTTAATTGGAATAATCTCTACATTTGAATTGATTTCTCTCGACCTTGAAGTGACTATGTAGATACTGCCAGTGTTGGTTTGGGGAAAGTGCCTGTGAGATGTTCATCTCCTTGCTTCCAGTGGGAGCAGTTGGTGTCCACAATGCACAGCTGCATCCCCTGGGATTGCTGACCATCCTCATCATCCCCCAGCCTGCTGGCTCCTCCATGTTTCGTAGAAAATCACTCTGGTTGTGCCCACTGTGCCCTGGTTCCCTAACCCTGCTTCGCACGGCCGAGCGCAGGGGCAAAGCAGGGCTGTAAATCCTGATGCTGGGGGCTCGGGAGGAGCCCTGGGAGCTCAGCTGCACTGCCTGGGCGTCGATGGGGCTGTCTCAGCTCGTGGAGGTGTCGCTGGCCGTGTCCTGCAGAGCACCACGAGGCCCCGCTGTGCGTCCCGGCCGGCCGGGCAGGAGAGGCCGCGCGGGGACGGCGGGCCGGGAGGCTCCCGGCGTGCACATGGCACACAGTGAGCCAGCCCCGTGTTTGCTAACAACGGCTCCCTGACTCACTCCCAAAGTTTGATCGCCTTTTCAAGGAACTCGCAGTGAATAATGAGTTTGCCATGAGATCGCAGACGAGCTAAAGTCTGCCTTAGTTCCGTAATGAAAGCTCTGCCGTGACCCCCGAGAGCGCAGGAGACGCAGGCTGGTTTTTCCTGGAGTAATGATAGCAGCCTACTTCACTGCTTCCCAGGAAGGAACGAGGCAAAATATAGCCCACAGCCATACAGCTTCTCATGAGGGGGTGGTCCTGGTGGCTTAAAAGTGAGGCAAGTCAGGACAGTCTGACCCATATTTTGCTAGACACTTATATAATTGTATTCCAGCGTTTTTTAGAATGCCGTCTAAGTTCTTATGCTCATGTTTAGTCTTTTAGTTGATGTCACAAAACTGTAACATCACTCCCATTCAACAGGGGGGGAAAAATGACCTTTTTTATTTTAAGGGGTCAGTAAAAATCTATTTTACTCTGTTCTGCTCTTAGTTATTTGACACAGAGCTGCAGGCAAGTGCTTTAAGCTCCCACTGCCCTGAGAAGGTGGGCTCTCCCTGGTGCATGACCCGTAGGGTTTCACAGGGTGCTGCTGAAAGCCCTCCTGTAACAGAAGAACAAGTCATCCCCACACAAAGGGAATGTTTTGCCACGTCAGTATGGTCTGGAGTATTGTGGGGCCTCTTCTCATGGCACTCCAAGAGAGTGGTTCTGTTGCACAGCTGCCCACAGTTTCTACCATAACCACCCTTGGCTTTCAGCTGCTTAGAACTTCTTGTGGCCTCCACATGGGATTAAATTTCTCCATGCTTTCTGCCTGAGGGTGCCTTTCCATGGGAGGGAACCAGAAACATGCCATTAGCTTTCCATTAGAAGGAAACATAGCATCCCCACAGCTGGTGCTGCTGCAGGTGAAAGGTTGAAACGTGCCCTTGCTGAGGAGCACCGGAGGTCCTGAGGCACGAGGGGATTGCCTCTGCAGCTGTCCAAAGGAATATCAGATTTGGGGCTTTCCAGCACAATTGTTCTCCACACCAAGCCAAGCAGCCGTGGCACAGTGCAGGCACCTGTAACTAAAGTAGCTGTTTGCTCATGGGCTGAGCATGGAGCATTTCTATGGAGACTAAGAGGGACTGCAGACACCTAGGGCCTTGGAAAGGCAGCCCCTGCAGCCACTTGTAAACACTTCACAGACCTGGGACACTGACCAGGACCATCCTGGATCTTCCACCTGCACCTCCCTCAAAAGAAACCCATTATTTAAAGCTGAACAACACGGTGCAGTTGGGACCCTTGCGATGCAGCAAGAGTGCCCAGTGCTCAGGAGCCTGAACATCTCCCTAGCCATAATTTTGTTCACAGTATGTTTTCTGGGGGTTGTGGTGGCTTTTTTTTGTGGTGCCATTGCCATTAGCCAGCCCGTTTCGTTTCAATGCGGAGGAGGCACACTGAGTGCTGGAGGATGCCCCTCTCGCCCTCGCGTCCCTGCTGCCCCCGCCACCTCTCGAGCAGATGTGTTGCTAAGAGCCGTGTATTCTCACAACTCTCTTTTCCAGGAAATGTCCCAGGAGCAACAGAATCCACAGACAGAAGCAAAACACAGGGCACTACAGTTCAGACAACACAACAAGAGCATCGACAAGGTTAATTTAAAGAGCGCATGTTTCCACAATGGCAAAACTAACTGCAGAGAGCTTGGACTACAAAATACAGTATTATAGACAAAAGATTAAGACAAGATCTACACATGTTGCCTTGCATTTGTGGTAATCTACACCAATGAGAACATGTACTACAGCTATATTTGATTATGTATGGATATATTTGAAATAGTATACATTGTCTTGATGTTTTTCTGTAATGTAAATAAACTATTTATATCACACAATATAGTTTTTTCTTTTTCATGTATTTGTTATATATAATAAATACTCAGTGATGAGAAAAAAATTGCCTTTCTTAAATTTGCTGTATCTCATAGCTGTGTATAGTCTTGGGATATTGTATATGGACACTAACAAATCTTTTTTTTTTTCTTTTTCCAGTTCTAGTGGCAATTTTGAGTCTACTGAACTCAGTAGTAGGGTTTTGAGTTGGTCCAAGATCAGCGACAATTATGGATGTGGGAAAGGTGAAGAATAATTTAACCTACATTGAGGAGGGATAAAATATTTCAGATCCGGAGTCAACTACATTTCATCAGCCTTCTTCTCCCATACCATCTATCTTTACTCTCCCATAGCTTAGGAAGTCTTTGCCTTCTAAATTAAATCCTAACCGAAGGGGAAATGGAAATTCTTGGTAACCGCAACGAGAGTGTCGGGGGTAATGTTTCCATTTGGGATGGAATTAGGTGTCTGTCAAGGTGAACCCTACGAGAACACTTTGCAGAATCTCCAACTCTGGTCACTGGAGTGAGTGAAAATTGCTTCTCACTCTTGATTGAAAATTATTAGGTTAAAAAAGTTAATAACATAATAACAGCTGAAATGCCAGTCCCATTTGTACCTCGTGAACATGCTGATATAATTTATTTTTTCAAAGAGAAGGTGAAAACCACTCAGAAAATACCTTATGAATAACTTTATGGGTGACCCTACTCCATTAAATGTAATGAACCCGAATGCTGGCTATACCTCAGGAAAATAAGGGCATGTGTTTTGTCACATCCACATGATGGACAAGATGCAAAGTTATTTCCATGATAGCTGAAACTCTCCAAAACACATCCTTTCGAGAAGGTAATTCTGCTCTAGTTTGTGCTGTGAATTTTGAAGGCAGCAGAGTGAGATTGAAGGGCAGAGTGTCAGTGCTGCTGGATAACATCCACTCCACTAATTGAGTGCCCGAGCTCTAGTCCCACTGAGTAGCAGAACTGAACTAGAGAGCCCTTGTAACAGCAGCCAGTGTGCTGCTCCTCTGCAGAGAGACTTTGCCCAGGCAGAACGTACCCAAGACAAGAGTTAGGAGTATTTCTCACCGTCATCACCATGTCAGAGTCAGACCTGGGGTTACCTGGGATGATGTCTCATGAGTATGTTTCCATTTCCTGCTTCAGCATCCGTCTGGTCACTCACAACAGTCACCAGCCCCACCAGTGACAGCCCACCCGGTCTGGCCTTCAGACACGGGTGCAGCGATACTTCTACTCTAACACAAGTTTTGGTCTTCCCCTCCTTACCCCAGCCTGCTTTAAAGTGAATCCATTGCATGATGTTCACACGGTCTCAGTTTTTGTCTTGTTCTGGGTTTCTTGGCTTTTTAAAGGTAATAAAAGGTGATTGGCAAGAGACGCTTCCAGACACCTGGTCTGTGCTGATTGATGGGAGTGGGAATGTGGTGCTTGCACAGGCAGAGGGGCAGATGGTGGCACAGGGCAGCTCTCTGGCGCTGGGGCGCTGGCCCTGCAGGGACCTTCTGCTCCCTAGAGCTGTAGGCTGGGCAGGAGAGGGGGCCGTCCAGCCACCCCCTGCTCCTCAGCCCTCGCCCCAGCTCTCCGATCTTGGAGTCTTGTTTTCAGATTGGAAGAGTGATCGAGTGGGGCAGGAGTGCACAGCAGAGGCTACGAGCAGGTGTGATCCTGGCTGGCTGCACTACAGGGATGTTTCCATGCTCACACCCACTGCAAATACTCCTCTCTATCCCAGTCCTTGCTGGATTTGTGTCCCATGCTCAGGCTCAGCCTGGGTGGTCTGACAAGGAGCACAGCCCAGGCACAGCAGCACTGCACTGTTACAGGTTTGATGGCACAAGACCCCCTCTAGGGAGACTTCGCAAGCTCTGGTAACTCATGCCCAAGTGGCATTACAATGTCCCTCCTCAGACCCCTCCATTGCTACACCTGACAGTGATGGCAGCGAGTTCCTCTGAGGAGCACTTCAGCAGCAGGTTGAGGATTAGGCTGAAGGAGGCAAATGTAGCCCTACCCTGCAGACACCCTCCCGTGCTTTGTGCTTCCTGAGGGAAGTGTTGGAGTCTGACAAGTGTCAAAACTGCATATTTTGAGCCGATTCCAAATGTCAGTCCCCCCACTGGGACTATCAGGTCTGGATTGTTTATTTCGGTCGCTTACATTAGACACAAAAATCAAACATTAGCACATACACATCGCCATGGAGCTATAGCAATAAACCTAATTAAAAAAGGCAATGTTTGGCCTGGACAAAAATAGCACAGCATCGCTTAGGAGTGAAAACAGGAGTCCGACACATTGTCTCCAAACTTCCCAGCATTGTGAGCCTGGCTTTCACCGAGCAGTGGCACATTTAATCCCCAAACAGCCTGCGTTCGCCAGGTGTCATTAGCTGCATCCCAGCTGCAGGGCCTGTCACAAAGCCTCACACCTCCCCAGCAAGGCCAGTGTTTAAGTACCTGCTGCAGACAGGAGGGCAGAGAGGGGAAAGGGATTTTCGTTTTAACACACAGGGGGCAGGTCTTTCTCTTTAGGTCTTTCAAATTTAACCTTCAGCATGCTGGCATGGGCACACACTCTGACAATAACAGTGTCTTGGGGTTGTATGTACAGGAACAGAGATTTCTACCAAAGACATTTGCAGAAACTGTACGAAACGCAGCAGCAAATTTGGAGATGTGGATGTTTCCTTTTCTGAAGGGTCTGGAAAGTACATGTTTGTTAGATCCCTGTGCTGGCCAGAACTCAAGACATGGCAATCTCTGTGCAGTTTAACAGAAGATGCAGGGAGGTGGGCTGAGCACACAAGGACCCGGCCAGGCAAAGCCGTGGCCATGGGGATTGTGCCATGCACCGAGGCAGAGCCCAGCTCCTCCACCTGGAGTCACACAGAGGGGTGAAAATGTGTTGCTGTTTGTCCTCTTGTCAGTGCACACTTAAAGCAGCATGAGCAAGGTTCCTTGTGATGCCCACGGAGATGGGCTCAGTCCTTGGGGAGGGCAGTAATCCATCTATTTTGGCTGTTTCATAGGCTTTTTTTGCATGGCACTATGGCAACTGTAAATAACCTCAACTACCAGCACTCACTTACTTCAAAAACCACACTAAATGACCAAATGTACAAAAACCACTGAAAAGACCACCAATACCACACTCAATGTGATTCCTCTCGGGCAAACACACGTCGCCCAACAACCTGCAGTCACTTGCTGGCCTGGCTGTTGTTTTTTACCACAAGCCACACCAAAAGGTATAAAAGGTAAAAAGAGGTAAAAATAGGACTGTTGGCACACCCATTCCCTAAGGAACAGCCTGTAACATTTCTGGAGTGAGAAACCATGTCCTTATTTTGTATGTGATGCATTTATCACAACAGCATCCTGACCTCAGTCCTCAAAATAAAGCCAGGCATGCCAGGCAGAGCCCTTCACCCTCCCCAGCCTGGGATGGTCAGATAGTGTCCAACACCTTCGTGCCTTCAGATGCTGGGCTGGATCTCAGCCTATAAGGAAGTCACCTGCAGCCCCCACCGTGACTGATTGCAGTGGTGGGGCGTTGTGGAGGGGTGTGTGACACACGCGTCACCTTTCCCCACCCCGAATGCTGCATTACGGGACAGGCACAGCCTCACACCTCACCATCATGGTGCTTCCCCTTAAAATAAAGTCTGATCAGATGTTCACTATCATTCCCTTTCATCCAAAGATAATAAGACATGATTTACAGAACATTATCATTACAGAAATATTATAATTAATGAAGGGAAGCTGGACAGCCTATTCTAACTGCTTACCTTCCCCTGCAAGCTGAGGAACTGGGATCACCTCAACAGCAAAGGCACTGGGGGAGTTCCTTCTCCATCAGCATGTCACCAGCACAGACAGCTCTGGTTTTGCAGAGGTTCTCTGTGTGTCAGCCATGAGGGAGCCGTGCTGGTGGCAGGGATGCCCAGGTGCGTCCCGTGCACAGGTTAACCGAGCGGGCAGGTGGATGCTGGTGCCGCCTATCGCTGCCTCCTATTTTCCAGACGCAGCCCTCAAAAAAGCTTCATCTTCAAAGAGCTCTCTAAAGCTTCTTTGAAAACAAAATGATTAAAGGCTATCTTCTCTCTCATCCAACATCAGACACATCGCGCGCCGCATCCTTGCTTTCACCCCTGATTATGCATGCAGCTTTTCCGCAGCTCCCAGTTTTGCGTCGGCATGGAAGTTACAGCCCCGAATTAAAAGCGAGGTTCATTACTGCACATCAAAGCCGGCGCTGTGCCTCGGCCAGCCTGGCCCTTTCTTTAATTTATGGGTGCGTGGCCAGGCTGCAGCTCTGCTTGTAAGGCATCTGCAGCCCCCACAGGTTTGTAAGGCAAGCTGAGGGTGTCTAGTGCTGCTGGTGGGGCTTTTCCAGAATAATCAACAACCTCAACTGAACTTGAAGGGAGATGGAGAAACACTGGGTCATTATACATTAAGTTTTTAGAGTAATTTAAAATTATTATTAATAATAATATAAATAATATTAATATTTTATCTGTATTTCTGGTCTTGATTGGCCACAGCCTGGCCGATGAAGCCTCTTGCACTGTGCTCTGACATGGAAGCCGAAAAAAATCTCATTTTTTTGCCCCACACACACAACAGCATCTTGGATGCTGCACCCTGACAGTGCCACCAATGCAGACTCTGCTGGCACCTGCAAGCAGGAGGGGCAGGGGGACAGGAGGGGCAGAAAGAACAGGCACAGCAGCTTCTGCCCTGCCAGCCACTGGGCTGATGCTTTGCCTTCAAATGCTTGTCATATTAGGTGGGCTTAATTTATTTTAGTTTCAGTTTAATTAACAGTTTTGTCACAGCAGGAGGGCTGTTAAAAACAGAGATGCATGTAAAAAGGAAAAAAAAAAAAAGGCAGGATTTTTGTCAACTTTTCTTTTTTTTTTTTAATCTGCCGTATTGAACGCGAGCCACAAGGCAGTAAAATATTCCGCAGTCTCACACAGCAGCAGCCAAGCTGCAGAATAAAAAAAAGCGGGTGAGGAATCGGCTCTATAATGCTAACGAGGTGGCACCCGCCACCACCGCTCTGTCAATAAAACGAGAGGCCCGTTTTGCTCAGTTCGGGGAGCGCGGACACCCAGGGAGGAGCCTCGGGGTCAGTCCCTCTCCCATTTGATTTTCCCTGGGCTGTGGGAGCCATGGGCCGGCGTGGGGGGTGTCATCCCCGCAGTGCCCCAGCCCCAGGGACATGGAGGTGACCATAGCCACTGCCACCTTCCGCCTCGCTTTGCTGGGGCCGTGCTGCCTCCACCTCTCACCACCCCAGTGGAAAGTAAAAACGTCCGGAAGGTGAAAGATGTTAAGAAAATGTAGTAACACCTCATAAACTTGCCATGAGAGAAGCTTTAAAAGGGGCTTGGTTTACACGGGGGTCACTCGGAAAAGAAGTGTAATTATTCAGGGTGAGATCTGGCCTCTGAACGCAAATGCGGGCGACAGCGCATCAGCCCCGACGGCAGCGCTGGTTTCACGGCAGAGCTTTCAGCAGAGCAGGGATGAGCGCAGAGGTGAGGGAGAGCCGTGTAATGTGACCTGAATTAGCGGCTATAGATAGTGCTTCCTGCGTGTTTTACATTTTTAAATAAAAAGGATCTTCTTGTTTAATGGTTAATAAAAATGATTAGTGCTCCCAGGGCATGGATCCTGACAGACGCAGAGCGTGCTGGAGGGACCAGCTACAAGACACAGGAGAAGATGAAACCGATGATTTTATTTTTTTTCCCGTAGAATACATCACCGCCAGCATTTGCAAGTTAATTTGTAATATAATTATATGTTGCTTCTGTCACAGAAGCGCAGCAGGTGTGTTGGGCCAGCGGCCTGCCAGTGCCACAGGCCAGCCAGCACTGCTGCAGCGAGGAGCAGCCAAGAGCTGAGGGGCTCTGTGTGTGTGTGCACACAGATTTGGACATGTTGGGATGTATAAATACAGATATGGACACGTTGGGATGCATAAATACAGATATGGACATGGATCTGCACCCATGTGTGTGTATCCACACGTGTACCCCATATACAGGGCCATATACACACATGGATATGCCTATGGACTCATAAATGTAACAAATACACATGCACATACAAAAGATATAGAATTTTATATAGAAAAATAAAATTACATCTGTGTGATGGACACTGTAGACAAGAGCAAGCTGACTGCCCTGCAGCACGTGCTGCATCAAAGCCACAAAGAATAACAGGGCAGAAGAGCTGTGCCTTGCCCAGCTCCCTGTGCAGCTCCCACCACTGTCAGCTCCCTAACAAAACCAAAACCTGCCATGCCAGTCTCATGGCAGCATTACATCCTCACTCTAAAAGCTGGGTTGACTTTTTTTAAAAATTAATTTATTATTATTATTGTTATTATTATTATTATTTCTTTTCATGGCATGCCATGTAGAGGATTATGGTCAGTAAGAGTTTTCTAAGAAATAAAGTCTATGAAAGTAATTGTTAGGAACAAGCTGCAATAGCAAATTGCTGAGTGGTTGCCATAGTGCAGCAGCACAATTTGAGATTTAATATCATTACTAATGATATTTACTTGGCCTGCAGGAGAGAGTGAGACCTGTGCTCTCTAAATGTCATTTGACTGCTAATATGTCAGTGCGCACACCCAGCCCGGCCGTGGGGAGGGACCTGGAACGACCAGGGCCACCACTGCCTGCAGGCAGCGATGTGTGCTGGTGTCCCCTGCCCGGGCTGTGCCAAGGAGCCCCCATGTGACAGGGATGGGGGACCCCAGAGAGACACACACACTTGCAGCAGCAGTGCTGGGGCTCAGCTCCTCCCTGGGACACCCAAAACCAGCCCCAGCCTCCTGTTCACTGATTTCTTTTGGCTCATCTGCATAGACTGCAAGCTCAGGCTTCCTCTCCTGTTGGGCTCCTCCATGGGAGGGGGAGACATATTGCCTTGCTGTAAAGTGAGCTGTTTAGCTTATTAAACGCTGTTAAGGGTGCCCTGAGGTCTGTGCACATGTGGGACCATCAAGAGGGAATCATTATTATTATTGTTCTTATTAGTCATAGTCATTTTCCCAGGGATAAGTCTCGTGTCCAGATGTCTTCCCATCCATCGCTTAAATTTTCTGATGCCAACAGAAAACTGTTAGGAAGATGGACTAGTCCAAGTCCCACTTCAAACAACACAGGAGCAGAACATCCATGCAAAAATAAATATATATGTTTTTAAATTAAAAGACAAATGAAAGAAAGGGTCATAGTTGGCTAAAAATGAATTGCGCAGTGCATAAAAGAGAAAACAGATTAGGGAAGATAACATTTTAGTTTAAGTGTTCCATCATTATTAATTCATTTGGTGCTCTTTATGATAATACCAATCATTTGGAATTCATTTGGTGTTTATGTGGATGTCATCTCGACTCCTGCAGAAATTCCAAAGTAATTCAGCATTAATGTGCTATTAAAAATTGTTACCAGCCACTACCTTCATTACTTCACCAGCACAGCCCAATCTTTCTTCTCTCATTCTCTAAATTCAAATCCCAGTGTTTATTTTGCTTTTATCTTTATTAGGGTTTTAAAATGTAATGCTTCTATTTAAAAATTCTCCTTATGCTACATGAGTATTGTCTTTTTTTTTGACAGCATCAAAATTATGCAAATAAAAGAGGGGGTTAATGGTGATTCTTCATTTTATTGCTGGCATTTGACTGAGAAACGACCAAAGAGGCTTCAGCTTATCATTTACAAGAGTGAATTTACCAAGCGGGTACTTGTGTGTGCAGCAAATTTGGATGAAATAACACCTGTCCCGTGTGGAGGTCTTTGGGTTTGAGCACTGCAGGTGCCTCAGGGGAAGGGATGTGGCTGCCACAGCCCTCCCAAGGGTGCAGGGTCCCCAGGGGGGCCAAGCTGCCACTGACGACCCTTTTTGCACTCACCCCACCAGTGGAGCATCCGTCTGCTTCCAGCTGGGAACAGAGGGGTGGCAGCTGCAGAAATGGATGTTCTGGGTCCAAACCCCAGCAACAGAGGAAAAAAGGCTGCACTTTCATGTAACATTAACAAAACAAAACAAAATAAATAAAGGAGATTAAATGCAAAAACCTTACATTAAAGGAATATTAATTAGCTTTTATAGTCAGGAACTTGATGGTTAGAAAATGCCAGATTGCTGGGAAAAATAAAAAAGAAAATCCCAAGGCTGGAGTCAGCTCCCAGCTGTGCCTGTCTTGTGCAGCTCCCTAATTATATGATCCACACTATTTTCCCCCTGGATATCTGCCTCTTTGGACCACACACATACAATGGCACACCGGGGCAGAGCGAAGTCTGGGCTTGGCAGCTCTGAGCATCCACAACTGGAGTGTTGACCTTGCAACCAAATGACACTCCCTCAATGCTGGTTCTTAGCAAACATTACTGGTCTGAAAGCACAGACTGCCACAGCCCCACACGTGTGCGAGCAAAGGCCCAGGGGCGGGGATTCTCAGTGCTCTGTAGCCCAGAGGGAGTGGAGAACACACCACATAGCTGGCCATCAAGCACTCTACACACAGTTTTCACGGGAAGGAGAGCCGAAGTCCCCCGGGTAACCGGCGAAGCAAAGCCCATCAGCAGGGCCAGGTCAGTACCTGGGTGGGAGAAGGGGAACAGCCAGGGCTGGTGACACCAGGGCTGACACTAAGCACCCCCAGCGCTCACCTGGCCCCTGGCCGTGGAACAGGGAGGTGACACCCCCATCCCACAGCATGACCAGGTCCCAGCTGAGCATCCTCTGCCCCTCACACGACCGCAGAGCACAGATTTACAAGGAGAATAAAGCCCGTTGCAGAGGAATTTTCCACTTAATCAAAATCCTGCGAAGAATATGAATGCTTATAGGTTAAAGGAACCTGGCAGCTCTAACTTGTCTGTCATGTCTTTAAGGATTGCCATTAAGTCATAAACGTGACAAAGATTAAAGAGTTTATTAATGTTATTAGAGAGTTGAGATAAAATGCTATGCCTTGCAGGGTCCCTCTCCCTCTCTCACTATTTAATGAAAACATTTTCATCACTTTCTGAATCTATTATACCAAATATTCATTTCAGGAGTCCTAAGATGATTTTATTTTAATTAGAAAAGATGTGGCAACCACCTGAAAGTAATACAGTTAAAATACCTTGCCACAGTTCCCCTTCTCACCGCTGCCGTCAGATGAGAGTTTCCTCAGCATTGCCATGGCAGCAGAGCGAGCCCAGGGTGACTGAAGGAGCACAAGGGAGTTCTGTGGCATGGCAAGACCATCAGGCCAGGCCCTCCAGGACACACTGAGAGCCAGCAGCACCTCAGCCCAGGCCTTGCAAAGGGCTCTGTGCGTGTCCAAAGTCACCACGCTGGCCAAGGTTAAGGGGTGAGGAGAGCCACTGCATCCACAGGTAGGACCAGGGGTACATCCCTGGGGAGCAAGCAAGGGGTGGGAGTGTCTTCTGCAGGCACAGGAGATAAGGTGAGGTGCTGGCTGGTGGAGCAAAGCAAGAGAAGGAAAAGAAGCTTAAGAAAATGAAAAAGGGAGCTTGCGATGGCCCATGAAAGGAGCCCTGTCCTCTGCAAATCTCTGGCAGCTATTCACAAAACCAGAAGACAAGCAGCCAAAAGCCTTTCTTGATGCAGGTGCTTTGACTTTGGTCAGTGTTATACCATGACTGAGTTTTAATCCATGTTTAGAGCAGGTCCAGTCTTTTGGTGATAAGGACTGGAAATCAAAGCAGCACTGGGACAGTTACATGTTTCTGCGTGAGCCTTCCCTTCCAGCTCAAGACTTTGTAACTGTATTTGTAATGCAAGCAGCTCACAGATGCTCCTCCTTTTTAAACTTTCCAACTAACCCAATTTAATTTGTTAATTTATTCTGTAACCTGATTTACTGTTAATTTATTTTGGTGAGTAAGATATCCCAGCTTTAAGTTCCAATTAATTAAAGGGGAGGGCTTAAAGCTTTTGCTGCACAATATCTTCATGCCACATTGTATTCCATTTTAACACCATGCTGAAGCATTGCCAAAGTTTATTGCCACTAACTAATACAAATCCATACATCTGCAAATTAATTTCATGCACACAGCAGATTGCTCCTTGCAAACGTACCTTTAAGAGGGCAATATTGGCTATAGCAAGCATCACTTGTTGCTTAGCAACAGCCACCGCATCACTTGGGGCAGGTTTATCCTAAACAGGAATGTAAAGCCCAGGGATGTGGCTGTCCACCCCAATTCACCCATTCCTGCAAGTGCTGCTCACCCCTGGTTAATAGATCCAGGATTTGCTAACTTTCTTTTTTCTCTCTCTCTCTCTTTTTTTTTTTTTTTTATTTATTTTGAGGTGTGTTTCATTTTCAGGATCTTAAAAATGATAAAATAATCCTCAGCCATTAAACTGACTTTTAGCAGCAACCCAAAGCTTGCTGTCCCGTTCTGATCATGTTGGCAATGCCAGCCCAAGTCAGCATGAGCACAAACTGCTCAGGTTGTGCTGCGCTACTGCCAGCTCAGCATTTTGCACTGGAGACTTTTAAAAAATTTACACAGTTTGTTGCAATCAACTCAAGATGACAAGAGGGAAATCAGATTGTATTAAAACCATCCTGAGGGTATCCTGAGGCTGTTCTAGTCTTCCTGAAGCCCAGGGAAGCCCCTGGAGCCAGAAGCTGTCAGCTCTCACCTCTGTTCTTGTGACCAACTCCTGCTGTGACAAATGACCTTTGAGTGGTGTGTGCGTCCCTGCGCCCACCCACTGTCCATCCANTCCATCCCTCCACCCATCCATCCCTCCACCCATCCGCATTGCTGCGCCTCCCCTGGGCGCTCTGCCTGCCAAGCAGCTCTCTCCTGCCTGCCCTCTGCCAGCTGTGAGTGCCAGCCAGCTGCCGCCCAGGGCCAAAAAAGTGGCAAGTAAATAATCTAACAGCATCCATTAGCCCTGCCTTGGATGGCCCGAGCGGAGGGGCCCACGGGCTCGAGCCCAGGTTTTTAAAGCCATTATGCCGTGACTGTAGGCATGGCTTATTCACAAAAGATGAATGCAGGGTTTGCAATCAAGGGGAAATTAGCATCTCCGCCAGCAGAGACGGTGAAGATGCGAGCCAGCCAGCACTGCCAACAACCTTGATTCTGTTTTTGGCAAAGCTGGCTGGCTTGGCAAACACAATGGTAATGAGATAAACTGAAATACCAGGCAACAGGGCTGCTCTTTGAAGTAATTATCCTCCAGGGCAACAAGGAACAAGACGAAAAGGTTTTTAGAGACATGGTTTGGATGCACAGGGAACATTATTTGCATTCCTGAAGTCGGCCCTTGGTTTGCAAGGCTTAGGTGTGCCGATGCCAAGCAGCCAGAGGAAGGGCAGGAAAGCCCGAGCAGCAAGAAGGCAGTACGGAGAGAAGAGGAGCCCTGCAAGGAGCTCCCTTGCAAGGAGCTTGGCAATGCTGATGTTAAACCCTTATTGCTCTTGAGAAATGCCCCTTGGGGTGGCCACACTGTTCCCAGTGCTCTGAGACGCTTTGTTTCAAGCATTTAACTTTCAAAAATGCATATCCATCTAAGGGGTAGGACAGTGGAACAGAGACAAGACGAAGGATTAAATAATACACTGTCAAATCCCTCAGTCAGGAAGTACAGGTAAGCAGCGAGTGGGATTTCATCTGGCAGGATCTGCAATGTCATGGACACAGGAGAAGGAGGAAAAGGCAAGGCAAGGCAAGGGCAATACATGGCACAACCCTTGGGTTGCTTATGACTTACCTGGTAAGGCACGGACTTTTCCCTATCTGGATACTTGAGTCTAGTCTAAATTTGAGGTCTTAAAATTATTTTCCAAGTACCAAGCTGGCATCACCAGTTGCCTGTGCACAATGTGCCACGAGGAGCAGGTTTCAGTAGGAGAGGCCACTCGCTGCCTGGGCAGCCAGGTGGGATGGTGAGCATGTCCCCAGCCCAGATGGAGGGGACGGGCTGGGCAGGGTGCAGGACATGTCCTGCAGCTCCTGGCTTCCCCTGCAGACAGCAGGGCCTGTGTCAATACCCCTCCAGCACTTAGGAATTAAAATATTTTTAAAGTAATTAAAAATGGCTAAACAGGTGAAAGCTCTGTTGTTTTGCCCACAGTCCTGAGGAGGACGGAGCCACCTGCCCAATTAGCCTAATCATAGAATCACAGAATGGTTTGAGTTGGAAGAGACCTTTTAAAGGTCATCTAGTTGAACCCCCTGCAATGAGCAGAAACATCCTCTACTAGACCAGACTCCTCAGAGGCCAGTCCAGCCTGGCCTTGAATGTTTTCAGGGATTTCTGCTGGACCTTAGAAACCTTTCCTTCTAAGCAAGAGAAGAACCAGAGAGTGAAACCTAGGTGCATTCTCCAAATCCCTTTGAAAAATACAACATTTTAAAGAAAGATTGTGCAGGAACACCTCCAGGGGGCTAGCCCAGCCTGGATCCCTGCAAATGGTGATTTTGGAAAGAAAAACTCTATTCTATCAAAAGCCCCACATTTTCCTCTGCACAAAAAATAGTCCCTCTTAGAGCAGAGCCAACCAAGGCAAAAATGTTTATCACATAGGAGAATTATAAGAGAGAAGTGCCTGAATCAGAACAAAATGTAAAAGAGGGGAAACAAATGTAAAAAGCTCTATAAAAGTTTTAATGGATCCTTTCAGATGTGGAGTGGCATTTTAATGTGATACTTAAAATTATTTCTCATTTTTTTTCTCTTTAGCTTTTAGGCAGACCATTAATCTGAGGGGCTTTTTCTGCCTGCAGAGGAGTAACGCTTCAAGGCAGGCACCTACCAGATGCCTGCTGGTGGGCAATGCACAGAAGGGGTGGAAAAAGTCGGGGCCCTGGGCTTTGCAGCTTGGGGAGGACGGTCTCCCAAATGCCACGCACCCAGTGAGACCCAAGAGCACTCGAGCCCGTGGGAGCTTTGCTGCAGGTTTGGTGTGGAAGGACGAAAACAGAGTGGGAACATCTCCTTCTGCTTAGAAATGCACAGGAATACAGCAAGGCAGTCCTTGCTAGAAGCTTCTTCTTTCCTTATGCCAAGGACCTACTTTTAGGATTTGGCTCCATCCTATGCATTTCCAACACCTTAAAACTCTCCAACTCTATGCTTAAATATCTTTGGCCTATTGCTGACCTTTCCGAATCGCAGGAACAGCCATTTCTTCTTGCTGATGCAGATGCAGGAAATTCTTAACTAAATCCTAACTGAAAGCCAGAAAAGCAGATAAGCAGGCTAATCCCATCAGACCCTAGGCTCCCTGGGACTGCAGGTCGAGCCCTTGCTCTGCAGCCCAGCTCAGCAGTTTGCTCGCCCCTCTCTTGGCTGTGCCGCCTGTGCCTCTCCAGAGCTGGGAAGGAAAGTATCCCCACTTTCCAAGGAGGGAAATATTTTGGTGCCCTAGATTGACTTCCTGACATTTGTGGTGCATGAAGCCAGTCTCTGGCTACTGCTCCCTTCACAAAAGACCTTGCAGAAGTCTGTGGAAAATATATTCCAAGAAACACATGTGGTGCAGGTGTGTGTATTAGGCTCTGGGTGCATAAAGCCCTCCCCTCCTCAAAATCCAAATTCTTCCCAGAAATATGTGACAATAATTAGGAATAGCCACAACTTTTAAAGATATGTTTATGCTAGTTAATAGCGGCAAACAGTTTCAAATGCAGTAGCATTGTATATGCAAACAGTATCAATTTTGATGGCTTCAGAGACTCTGCTCTGTTTTAAAGGAAATCGAAAAGAAAAAAATGAAAGTAATTTAATCTAGAAAACTGTAATGTCGCTTTTGTCTGAATTTGGTCTGCTTTCTCAAGAAGGGGTCTGGAAAACCAGTACAGGGGGAAAATGAAATCCAGCCATTCACTCATTAACGAAACAGCAACAAACTCATTAAGAGCAGCGACTGCTGCCGAGGGTGCCCCGTCTGCACCAGCTGCTCCACGCAGCAGAGCCCTGCCGGGAGCCCCAATTAGGCTGATGGAGCTGGCGGGGCCGGCGGGGGGCCAGCCTGCCCCAGCAATTTGGAGGAGCCGGGCCCATGCGGGACTGTCACAATGACAGAGACCCCACTGATGTTAAAAACAGCACTGGCGCTCACCGCAAGGGCTGCTGCAGAGGAAACCCCCACAGAGGAATGGTCAGGAGGGCGAGGGTGAGCGTGCTCTGGGCTTATCCGCAGAGCTTTTTCATAACTCACACACACGGACCTCTGCCCCCTCCACCACCAAAGGCTGGAGGTCTCAGATCTCCTCTTTTTGCCTTTATTTCACACCCCCTCTGCTCCTGGGCAATTCTCCCTGACCCTGCAGGCAGGCAGCATTAAAGTCACAGGCAGCATCAAGAGAGTGAGAAAACAATGAAGTTGGTTGGAAATAACATTAATAAACTAACACCCCTGGAGGTTAGTTTTGTCCCCTTGGCTTTCAGGTTTGTGTAGGACCACTCTTACCAAGCCTGCTCATCAACAGGAGACCTGTGGTCTCTGCAAACCCCAGCCATCGCTTGGTTTGCCTGTGCTGCAGTTGCTGGAGCTCAGCCCTAACCCCGAGGACAGCCTGGCACGAGATCAAAAGACAAGTGGGCAGCCTTTCAGCTTGGAGTTGTCTACAGCCCATGTCCCAGAAGCTGACAAGTCTTGTTGTGCTGGAGGTGGAAGCCTGAAGGTCAAAAAACAATCCCATGCCTGAAAGTGAAAAAGTAATTTCAGAAGAGGGTGAGTGACATCTCGGGCGTGCTGCGCAGAGAGCACGTGGGGCTGGGGTCATGCCTGCAGGACAGCCTGGTGGGTTGGCCCTGCTCTCCTCAAAGCTGGGAGAAAAATGATCCGTGGAGGACAAGAATACAATATCTACAGAGCTGTTGTTTCAAAAATACTCATTTTAAAAATGTATTTGCTTTACCAAGTGCCACTTACAAGACTGGCTACAAGTGATCAATGGCACTTCTCCCCCAGGGAGCCGAATTTCTTCACCCCAGCACACGTCACCTGCTGGGGCAGTCACAGCTGCTGTGCCAGAGGCTACAGGAAGAACACAGGGCCCCCCACACCAGGGCATACCAAAGGTCCAGCCAGCCCAGCTCCTCACCCCTGGCTTCAGTGAATAGCAGAGGAAGGTTGTGTCCCTCAGCACGCTGTGTCCCTCAGCTGGTTAGCCCTCAACCCAACTGCTGCTGCCTTCTAGCAGTCACCTGCAGGCTCTCTTCCATCAATGCCAATGGATCAACAGTGGGGAAGGGCGGCCTTGGGGCTTTGGGGTGGACAAATGCTGCACTGGATGGCCCACTCTGCTTTGTGCAGTAATAGCCAGGGGGACCTCATCTCCCCTCTCTCTCTCTCCCATGTCTTCACAAATGGTACATGTTTGCTCGATATTAAAATTGGTGTATATTGATGTTGCCATAATTAGTACTTGAATAAAGTAAGAAAAAAACCAGAATACTAAGAAACACTAAGCTCAAGACCAGGAGTTCAGCAGCACAGCTGAAGTACTTCCAACCCTCTCCTATCAAAAATAGAAAGAGAATGAAGGAACCTCTTGACCATGTCCTAATCTCACACTTGTGAGGACTCCAGGACTAGAGGGTTGGGAGAGAGTTGTGTGCTTTACACAGCCAATTATTAAAGGTTGGTCTGATGGACGCAGAATGTATTTGTATATCACCTATTACACAGGTACTCTGTTACACTGCCACAGCTTCCACATCATTAGATTCACCCACACCACTGGAATCAGCATCACCTCCCCATGAGTTACTGGAACCCCCAAAGCCCCCACAAGTGCTCGATATGGTCCTCTCACTGGTTTGACCTGCCCTCCCATGTCCCCATACCTTTGGTTGCTCTGTGTACGTGTTTAGTGTTTCTAGATGAGATTTTTTTTTCCTGGGGCATATCAACATATCCTGATGACAAAATATGTCAATCACAGCATGGTGAAGCAGCAAAACCAACAGTGTTACACAGCACTATCCTTCACCAGACCAAGACCTACCCTCCTATAAGAAACCTCTAGTCCCACCAGAAGAGTCACAAACACGGATTATCCCCGTGTCTGTGGCACTTTTTGCAGTCACTCTCTGAAGGGAGTGGCAGAAAGGCAGCAGCTCACAAAGAGCAAAGATGCCAGAAGATCTTTCGTGACTGCAGCGACGCTGTGGCCATCAGCCAGGGTTTGGTGTCCTGCCCCTAACCGAGCACCACTTACTGACTGCACCACACCACTCCCTAGTGCTCCTGGCACAAAGAAAATTAATAATACTGACACTGCAGGGCAAGGATTTGCAAAACAAGAACACATCACTGCCCCTGATTTTACTGGACCATACTCAGCAGAATTTGGGGACACCAAATAGGCTTTGGTGACACCTAAGACTGATCTGGTCGACTTGACACATCATGCTGAATTTGGTTAGTACTTTTGATGAGGAAAGGAAACACGGAATCCAGAAATAAATATTTTGAAAAAGGCCTTGACATTTTCTCAAACTTTGTTTTCTTATCTTGAATTTTTCCAGAAGGGCACACACAATAGATTTTAGACACTTCGTCCGCACCTGGTATTCTCTCTTTTTAACTAAAGGAGAGATTTATTTAAGATGCTCTTAAAATTAGCTGCTGAAAAGCCTCTGCAGACAACCATCATCTTCCACAAAGAAAGTGTCAAGGGACACCAGCTAGCACTTCTAGACACTGCTGATGGTGAAACTTCTCCTCCCACTGTGCTTGGAAATTCCCACGTGTCTTAATGCACCTGGAAAGACTGCTGAAAAGTGTTGTTTGCCCTTTAAAAGCAAAAACCTTTCAAACCTAAAAAATAATTACATGGATTTCCCATGAAGTGACACCGGTAATATACTGTTAAATAGAGATGTGCAAGGCAACAGACAAAAATGTCAAGATCAGAATCCGACGAATCCCAAAAAGCCATTCTCACAGGAGAGACAGAGGAAAGAGGGAGAAAGAGAAAATAACCACGGTCTGAAAAATATTGGAGAGTGAGTACTGGAAGGTGCAGAATTAACCTTTTCCTAATTAATTACGAGTCGCAAGGCAAAGGAAATCATCCAGTTGAGAGCGAGATGGGGATTTCAGCCCTCGAAATACTTTGGCTGTCCTGTAAAAGCAGCAGGACAGGAGGGGAAGCGGCTGGTGTCAGGAGAGGGGGTGAGATGGAGCTGGGACACCGCCACCAGAGCCTGGCAGGGCTGGAAGCACCGCGCTCCGAGCGACAGCGGTGGGGAAGGGTCCATTACAGGGTGTGAGCCCGCGAGACAGCGATCAGCAAACACATCCTGAACGGGGTTATTCGAAAGGCAATCAGGTTTTTGCAAGAGGAAAATTATTCGGGAAGTTGGACTTCAAAAGGCTTCTTTAACCTCCCACAACCTTCTATTTCATATGCTCCTACGATCAGCTCTTAATTCTTTAAATGTTACCATATTTAGCTACAGGAGAAGATGTGAAATTATTTCCTGAAGGTATGAAGTGGAGAAATTTTTTTTTTTTTTTTTTTAGTCTGGACCTGCACTTCTCAAATCATCCAACAATTCACTGCAAACCTCATGCATCATCCCTATGGCACATACCTTGAGTGCAACTTGGCCAGAAAGCAGGGGTTTTTTCTCTTTTTTATTTTTAAACCATTTCATTTTTATTAACATCCACACTCTTACATCTCAAGATGGAGAGCTCTCATGGACACAGGACTCTCACAAATGCAGATCTGGCAAATGACATAGGGAGGATTCAGGTGGAGAGTGACACTCTGTTCTGTCTGCCTGGTCCTCTCAAAGCTCATTAGAGCAGCAGAAGGTGCAGACCTGCTGTCTGGCACAATAATGTTGAATCTGGGAAAATACACGGCTTTAAAGAATGCTGCTTGCTTCCTCGAATTACGTGCTGTCGCACTACACAAAGCCATCAACTGATGTGGTGATAAACAGCGGGAAAATATTTATCAGCATTAAAAAGAAAAGAGGAACAGAGAGGATGGAAAGAGTGCTATGTTTTAATGCAGAACTTGGCCTGCCTTTTTTTCCCTTGCACCTCCCATTCAGCTGGGTGTTGTCCAAGAGGACAAGATATTTTTCTGAGTCCCGTAAATGGTATTTTTCAACTCAAGTCAGCTAAAGAAGCCAGGATTTCCATTCATATTAGTCCTTGGATTTATGCATAGCTAATTTACAGCAGCCAGCTTTTTTCTATCTGTGCATGAAGGTTAAAAGCATCTTGCCTCTAACCCAGTGTGGTATCCTCAGAGGCCTGGAGATCACTCAGAAACAAACAAACCAACCCACTGCAGAACTGTATAGTACACTGCAGAATAGTTGCTAGGATGTCTAGTGCTAAGAAACAGAGCTATTAGTGAAGCTCTGAGGTTGGGCAAACATGTTTACCAGTGAGGAACCAGGCTTGTTTTGTTCTTCTGTACTTTTTAGGACAAACTTTACTAAAGCAAAATGCCAATGGAAAAAAAAATATTTCTTTTTGGGGGGCTGTAGGTTTTATGAAAGGGAGTTTATCTAAGGAAAAAAATAAAAAACAAAAGCAAAAACATGCTGCTCTATTTCTTCAATTACAACTTTCCCCTGCTATGGCCTTCCTTGCTCCCATTCAGTATTGGATTTGTGGCTACTGCTCCTGGCAAGCAATGAAGAATCTGGAAAGGGAGATTCTGTGGAGAAAGCATGCTAGGAGAAAAAGCCCTTCCCAGATGAAGATCGATTTTCTCAGCCCTTCTTTCAGCAATCTGCAATGCTGTCAGAAGGTTCAGAGGGAAAAATGCTTTGGCGTTTGTTTTGGGTTGTTTTTTTTGAGGGATGAGGTCCCTTTACGATAGGTCTGCACTACCAAAAATCAAAATCCTATACTGAGGAAAACTCTAAGGTATGCGAGATCCCCATGTACTCCTCCTGTGCCCTAAATACTTGAGCTTCCCCTGCCCTCTCTTTCTAAGTGACGAAGAGCAGAAGAGATGAATCTCCACTCTCAGGGGAAGCTGTGGGATCTGGGGACCTGCCTGCAGCTGGCATCGTGCAGACAGGGATAGGTACAGGTGCCACGGATTTATGCATCACTTGAGAGAATTTTTAGTGAAATGATTCAAGCAGCACCATGTGAGTATGAGATCAGGGTGAGTGCCACTTGAAAAGCAATGGCCCAGCAGCTGCTTGGTTTGGAGGACTAATTATGGGACAGAGTCTTACACATCTGGGTCATGGCTTCACATCCATCTCAGCTGCATGCTAGAGACAAGGTCATTACTCTTTGATAGCTCCTTGGTGGCAGACAGGAAATGCTCTGCAGGTCCAGGCCAGTTTGCAGGGCACTGGGCTGCTCCTCAGGGTACCCCGCGTGGCAGGGACTAATTGATCTTTGCGTTGGCAGCCTAAACAGAGATCTCAGGGCTGATTTGATGCACAGCAAGAGGCCAGCCTGGAAGAGTGGCTACCCCACCAGCTTCCCTGCCACCCAGAGAACAGAACGTTCTTCCACGAGCTCGCTCAAACACAGTTGACGCTGCAAAACAAAATGGACTTTGGCAAAGGATCAAGAGTAGCAGAGTGCACCCAGTGCAACCCCTTCTCCATCCTTTCTCCCAGCAGGAGTAACCTTTATGTGGCTGCAACCCTGAATCGTCTGAGAGGTCTCCAGAAAGCCTGGCAAGACAGCCTGGAGCCTGTGGACAGAGTCAGGCTTTAGTAGTTAAACATCCATGAGCTAAAATAAAACCAAGACCTACATACACCCGTCTGAGGGTTGTGGCAGCCTCTTGGTGTGCCTGGTGCAGGCAATGGGAGATTCTCTCAGATGGCACAGGAGGAGGTTCACAGCTCTGGGGTGGGTTACAGGCTGCTGCAGGGCACCAGCAAGCGGTCATCTGAAACCCTGAGCAGCACCATGGGTTCAGTTCTGCAGCCAGCACATGTAAATAACTCCTGGTGAACCGTGCTCGGGTTAAAAACCAAGTTCAGCCCGCTCATGGCTGTGATGTGAACGCGGGTTCACCGCCCGTAACCCAGAGCACGACAGCACGCAAGAGAGTAAGTCTGAAACCCTCAGCGCTTGCTGCATAAACAAACTAATTTGCAGCCTGACATTTTAGCCGTGTCCTATGTAGATTACTTTCTGCTTATTCAATACTTCTGAATAAAAATGCTTGATGCCTGCGAAGTAATAAATAAGCTATTAATACTGTGCACCATGGATGCTCAGTACCTGATTTAACCTTTTTCTTCTTCTAACCTCAACAGGGGCTCTGAAAAATATGCATTTTTTTTATAACTAAGTTAATAAGTGTTTTCAATCACTGCAAATAATTACTATCAAGAACAGACAGCAGTATGCATTGGGCATATAAAAGTCAGCAAGGGGAGAGTGCAGGTGAGAGAGGGAGAGAACAAGAGAGAAAATACTGTCAAGTACCCCAGATCCTTCCAGCTTAGATTTCTGCTTTTCACATATAAGAATAAACCGTTTTCAAAATATTCTTCTGTGAAGAGGAAGTAATTCTGGAGGTCCAGGATGCACCCCACTTTTTGGAGGCTCTCTGACCCTGTCTCTCCCAGGGGCCTAGGGCTGGCTTCTCCCTGAAGCCCTGCAGGTCACACCGATGCAGTTTGTGTGACAAACTGGCTGGGCAAGATTTACGTCCAACTTCGGGTTTTAATAATTTGATTTCAGTTCCTCATTTAACCAGTTCACACAATTTTCCATATTTTTGGGGAGTGTCATTTCTTTCCTTCTTCTTTCCCTACCTTAACATGGGCACGCTATGCTACGGTGACCTCCATAGAAGGATAAATTAAACCCCAAAGTGCTGTGGTGGGCAGAGGCTGTCACAGAGGCCAGCTGGCCTGTGACAGATCCTGTTTGACTATTTCTCACACTGTTGTCGTGCCCAGCCCGGTGAACCTGGCCCTGACCAGGTACTCAGCAATGAGCTCTGGGATGTGCACCCGGAGCCTGCTGCTCTTTTCATCCTTTCCATGCCATCATGTCCCATCAGCGCTGCTCATCACAAACAGTAACTCAGGTTGACATCATTCCTACCAGAGATGGGAGCTATTGAATTATCTAAGGACAAACCTAAATACTAGCTTTTAAAGGATAACTGATCTACTAAAAGCAAGTATTGTTTTGGACATGCCATGTCATATTTATCACGCTTGGCTTTGCATTGCACTGTTATCTTCTGCCATGTCATCTGAACAACATGAAGTCGCATGGCACAACATGACAGATGCCTCAGCAATGAAGGAAAGACACTCTCTAGATTCCAAGTCCATTATAGCTCATCTCAAATAAAAGATTCAAAGGATATGAATGATGGTGTGTCTGCAGGCCAAAAGTGACTCAAGTCTCCTCAATTATCTGCAGAAAACAGATCTCAGTTCACCTGCTTTTCACATAATTAATGCTCTACTTGTTTCCATTAAATGTTACTTCATTCCTATCTTATTCCAAATAACCTGATTGCAAAGTAGGAAAATCTCTTCTTTCAGCTTTTTAGCAACAATAAAAATTCTGGATAAAGGCACAATTCCTTTTAAGCACAATACTCATCATAATCCCTTATTTACTGCTAGAAAATCTCCCCTCTGTTACAAAGAGGTATCACCTCAAGTAATCTCCACACAGCAACACAAGAACACTCTGCCAGTCTTCACAGGAGCAGCCCATTCTTGTCCTTTCCAAGAAGGTTGATTTCTTAAATGTTCCTCGAGAAATTTCAGAAGACAATAAATCATTGAGAAGGTATTGTAATATAAAGTATCCTAGAAGAAAGCATCCATGTGTATTCAGCTTCAAGTTACTAAAAGCTTTCTAATTTTTACTCTCTTTTATTGAAGATGGAAAGAAAAAGCAGACAGGTTATCTTGCCTTTCACTGAAAACTACATCCCCTTTTTCCAGAAATATCCAGAAATGAAAGGGAAAAGTAGCTCTGTTTCCATATATAGCTTCTGATCTGAAACTGGGAAAAACAAACAGCATTTTCTTCCAGAGAACATAGCAATTTTGAAGGAAGTTAAAACACTGGTGAGCATTTCAATCACACTTCCTAAAAGCCTGTCCTCCATTTGGAAAGTGCTTTCACCAAAAACAACAAAACACCTTCCCTGAAGCTCTGGCTGCCTGGTCCCTGTGACCTTGCAGATCCTCACAGCCACCACAAAAGCTTGGCTGCAGGAGCAGGTGTCTAGGACAAAGCTGGTTCTCTGCTCCAAAAGCAGAGCTTGTTCCCTGTAGGTAATCACAGCCCAGCCTGCAGGTCCTGCCATTTTCCATGTCCTTTTAATATCACCTCTGTATCACTTTTTAACGGAGCTGCTCCTCCTGCTCCGTGCCCCACATATCCGCTAGAGGAATACAATGCACTGGCAGGTCCGGGCTGACCGGCCATATGCTGTTCAATTTGTAGCTGCTGGTGTCCTGACCTCGCTTTTGTCCGAGCTGCAGAAAAGTCCAGCTGAGCAGCTGAAATATTCCCTTTTATCTGAAGCTAAGGAAACTATTTTTCCCCCTTCACAAAACTTAATTTGCTTTTCAAAGGGCGAAAAAAAATAAATAAAAAGCACGTAGTTTATTATTGTGCTCCTTGAATGTCTGAGGAAATACACAGAAAATGCCTGGCACATATGGTATTTTTATGTGGCTTATTTTTTCCCCTTGTCTGCAAGTCTGCACAGAATCATTACTATTTGGCACACAGCAAGAGGAAGTCTCCTGTGCACAACATGATTTAGTCTGGCCGATAAAGTGGAAGTGGATTTCTTCATTGCATATTAAGTTCTGCTGGATACCATTTGCACAAGACAGTAAAATTGCAGTTTCATGTTCTTCTATGCTGATACATTCCCCATCAGACAGCCACATCTCTCTCTTTCCCCAAATATTAAAATTTCCCCCAGCAGTGACTCTCCAAATTTCCCATTTTCACATATTGGCTCCCCAAATACAGTTACTCTTGTGTGCACAGAGTTGGCAGCTGGGAGCCAGCCCATTATGCGCCCTCCTTTGGGGAGCAGGCTGGGTGGCCATGGGACAAACAGAGCCCTTGCAGGGAGGGCCCCACGCCCTGCTCCCCTGCACACCCCAGGGATGGTGCTGCAGGAGGGGTGGTGTCTTCCTGGAGCCTCTTCCAGCCACTGCCTCACCCACAGTCTCTCTTTTCTTCTCAAAGGCTCACACTGCCAGTGCAGCAAGGATGCTGCCGCGTCCTCCTTCTACAGATCCCATTCCACCAACCCCCCTCTCCTCCAGCAGAAGCCCAGGGCCCACATGCTGCCCAGATGCCAAGCCACCTTGTGCATGGGTGGTGGGTTTCCCCTTGCTCACCTCATGCTAAATATTCCATGTAGCTGCCAGGCTGCATGCAGCCTCCCGGGCTGAATCCCTCACCTCGAGAGCTGTGGAGCATGAAGAGGTTTCTCCTCCCCAGCTCAGTGCTTGCTCCTCTACACAAAACACTACATCACATCCAAGATACTGATACCTTCCCAAAAGGTAAGGGCTAGTAACTACTGCTAAAGGAGAGCCCGTCCACAATCCACTGCAGTTACTGGCATCCATCAGCAGGGTTGGGTGAGTTGTACTGGTCCAGACTGGCTGCTCGGTGCCAAAGACAATGCAGGAAATCAGTCTCTGCTTCTCTAACCCATTATGTTTCTTCTCTAATGCTTTCAGAGCACAACATACTGGGTGCTTCTAGTGAGACTGACTCATAACAAATATACCACTTTCTTTTAAAAAAAACATCAAAAGGCAACATTAGGGGTTCACAGGGCTGTGTGCCTGGAAGGAGCAACCTGTGCTGAGAGGGGAAATGCATTCCACTGGAAGAAGTCCCATCAGCATTGTTAGTCTCACTGCCTAATAACATAAACCTTGCTCAATGATCACACATGTCTAACAAACCAGCCAGTCCAACCTCCGTTTCCCCAGAAGCTTCTGACCAGTGTCAAACTACCCTGGCTGAGCGGCAGAGGTGCCAACGGCATGACAAGTGTCACTGTGACAGAGGGAGCAGGCTGACAGGAGGGAGATGTCACTGTGACCCAGCCCTCAGAGAAGCCCCTCAGCAGCAGGCAACCAGATTTCATGTCTTCAGCCCTCGCTGGGTGCAGACACTGCTGGCTCTGGTGCATTAGATGCAGGATCACTTCTTCCCAACCCATGTCTCATCCATACTCTCTTTTTTCCCCTGTCCAAGCGTGGCAGACTTCAGCTCCTCAAGGCACCAGCCCTTCCGTGCTGGACTCTCCCCCCACACCTTCCACAGCTCTTCCCATTAGCCAGCCTTTCACCTTAGCAGTTAGATGGCCTCATACCAGCTCTTTAAAGTCACTGGTAGCTTGGACATGAAATTCAATAAGATGACAATGACCTGTATGGTCCCTGCCATTCTTCCCTCCCCTATTAATTCCCTTCTCCATCCTTTCCTGTCATATTGTTTTACCTATTACTCCATGCCTAATAAATTATCAGTAATGCTCCGGCATCAAACATTTATTATCCTGAGCACCACGTGAGTAATGAGTAAGTTAACCTCCAATTTTTGCCCGTATAATTCACGCATATTGATTTTACATGAAAAGAACTCTTGACTTACATCAGATGACCCTGATAAATTTAATCTCTTTAATGCTTCTTCTTTCTAAATAAATGTAAAATGTTTTCCTCTAGAAAGTTTCCCACCAGTAAAATCTGTGTTGAAACTTGGCAAAAAACCTCATCCACTACTCTGCCAAATTAATCGATAAAATTAAAAAAAAAAACAATCCTGCATAAAAATTCTCCAATTTCTCCAAGCACTGGCAGCCCAGCAGCCTGACAGTGTTGTTACAAAAGTGGCAGGTAATCAGAGCTGACAGCTGGTGTCAAAACCCACAGCTGGAATTTAGCAGCAGACTGGGACAGGTACCAGTTTGGGGCTATCTTTTCTCCTGTTCTCATCACCCCTCCTTTCCCCACAGCCTTGCCTCAGGGCTCATGGCCCAAGCAACAAGTCTGGGAAGGAGCACAAGGACAACACAGCACTTCTTCCCAAGCCACGGGGACCCTAAGGAATCCTCTGCCATGGGTGTCCATGGCCCTCCTAGCTCCATCAGTGCTGCTGTCCCTGGCTTTGCTTTGCTGGTCAGAGGACTGACCAGGAAACCAAACTTTGTGTTTTGTGCTGGTTCCTGTGGGATGTCACAGCTTTTCCATAGGATGCACACGGGGCTGGGAGTTTTAAACACGCAAAAACTTGCAGAGCCTTTGCAGAAGGCTCACAGCAGGAGTCAGGAGAGTGTTTCTTTAGATTCCATAGACAGGGCAGCTCTCTCCTCCACCATCCATCTGTGTGCCAGGTACAGCAGAAGGCTGATGCAGAAAGGCTGGAGGAGACAGGCTCCAGAGACGGGCTGGGAAGCCAGCTTGGCCAGCAGCTGGGACCACAGCCAGGCCAGGGCTTCGCCACAGCCCAGCAAAACTGGAGAAAAAATTAATTTGGAAAATTAAAAAGATATTTTGCCACAGGAAAGATATGTAGCTGGGCATGGACACAGGTTGCTCCCTGCCAGAGCAAGGTGAGCTACTGCTCTGTGCAAAAATTCCTCCTCTGCCTCGGCTCCAGGTCCCAGCCAAAATGAAGGGAGGGAGAGAGGAAGCGAGATGGGCAGGAACCTTCTGTGCTGAGAGGGGCAGGCACTGGCAGCCCTCTGGAGACACAAACACATCCTTCCTAGGGAAGGGCGTATCAGGTAGCGCTGCCAGGGAGAGCTCGTGGAAACAGAAGGGTTTTGTTTAGGTTGTGCCTTTAAAATATGTCCACTCCCCTCTCAGCCTGCATATTTTACAGTCTCAGCATAGTTTCCCCTGTGGACAGCTCTGGCAGACTTGGTGATTTTTTTTCCGAAGTGAACTCACTCACAAATGCATTTTTCAAGCTCCCACAACTTGAAGAATAGAAGTTGCAGCCTGAGGAAAAAAAAAGCAAGGACCAAGAAAAGGTAACACTGCAGAACATTCAGGGGCTTAAGCACACAGTGTTTGAAATGGGTAACTCATTTGCATAGTTCTCCAGTCATTAATTTTTATTCCTTTTCATAGTAAAATGCTTTTTTTTCCTTTTTTTTTCTGTGTACAAAGGAAAGGGCAAGGATCATGGTAATTTGGACTCCAAATAGATGTTTTTAATCCGCAGGATGCAAGGAAATCGTGAAGCATATTTGGCCAAATATTAGAAAAGGTTATATTTCAGCTACCCAAATATTAGAATTCTATATACCCAAGCACTGGAAACATCTGTGTTGCAGCAAGAAGTCCTGTTTCCAAGCAAGTGTAAAGGAGAGATTACAGATATTGACTGCTTGAGAACATCAGTACAGGACGAGCCACCCAAGTCCACGGAACCTGGCAACATTTTCCCTGGTGATAACAGCTTTGGGTCTGTCCTGGGAACAGTTCTGCACTCTTCTGAATAAACAGCTCGGTATTTCTTCATGCCAAATAGCTCCTTTGGTGCTTGGGAACACAGTGCCTCTGCCACCACACCCAGTTTATCGCTATTCCCCCAAAACAGCCACACTAACCTAAACCTTATGATTGTTTCTTACTGAATAAAGGCTGGAGAATTCAGGCAGGGCAACCAGAGCGCCCAGCTAATCTCCACATCCCAAGCAGTGAATCCAAGCTCCTGGCACTCCTTCCACCAAGTAAGCACTCCATGCAACACCACACTGTTGTTTGTTTTGGGTTTTTTACTGACAAAACCAAGAGGAATGGAATGGAATGGAATGGAATGGAATGGAATGGAATAGAATGGAATAGAATAGAATAGAATAGAATAGAATAGAATAGAATAGAATAGAATAGAATAGAATAGAATAATCATCACTCAAATTATTTTTTAAAGCCCTGTAATAATAACAATAATAACAATGAGGAGATAACAATATTTACACTATTATTTTAAAAAACCCCAGAACCCAGTCTGGTGTTGCATGGGGTGTTCACTTGGTGGAAGGAGTTATGGGAGACTTGATTCACCATATGTGAATGTTTTAGAAGTTTGTTAATTACTATGACAATTATTATAAATTGCCATCAGGATGCTATTACAAGAATAAATATACTGATACCATATTATTGTATATTGTCAGAGCACATGAATATGTGATTAATGTAATAATTGATGTATTTATTACAGTAGTAATTTGCTTTTTTAAAAGCATGTCAATATACGATTGTTGAAACAATTGTTATACCGATTATAGCAATAATTTAAACACTTAATTATTCTTTATTAGTTTAAGGCCTTCAGACTATACGATAGGCTTGAACTCCGGTCTACACCCACAACCTGTCTCCCGGACCATCACCACCAACACATTCTCCTTCTCCTCCTTTCGGCAGCCCCTTCTGAGGGGCTGCATTCCGCGGTATCTCCTGCCACCTACTGATGCTTGCGAGGAGCCAGCGAGCGCGGGCCGCCAGTTCACCGCCGGCCGCTCCTAGCGGGACGCGGGGCGGGATGGGGGCAGGCACCGCGGTCCCGGGGCGGTCACAGCCTGCTGCCCGGGGCGGGCCGGGGCCGGGCTCTGCCCGAAACCTCCCCGGGGGAGGGCGAAGGCGCAGCCCTTAATAGCGGCCCCGGCAGCGCCGTGCCGTCCCGGTGCAGCCATGGGGGAGGCGGCGGGAGGCAGCGCGGTGCCCCCGCTCCCGGCCGCGGAGGCGGTCGGCGGGCAGGTGAACGCGCTGACCGTGCTGGCCCTGCTGGAGAAGCTGGTCTCCATGCTGGAGGCGGTGGAAGGCCACCAGCGGCAGATGGAGCAGAGGCAGCGCGGCTTGGAAGGGGCCGTGCGGGGCATTCAGGGAGACCTGGTCAAGCTGTGCCGCAGCCACGGCGCCACGGGGGAGGCGGTGGAGAAGCTGCTGGAGAAGTCGCGGAAGGTGTGCGCGCACACCCGCGCCGTGCGGGAGCGCCTGGACAGGCAGTGCGACCAGGTGCGGCGCCTGGAGCAGCACCACGCCCAGCTGCTCCGCCGGGACCGCTTCAAGGTGCTCATCTTCCAGGTGAGAGCCCTGCTCCCGGCCACGCCAAGCCTGCTCCCGACCCCGAGGGAACAGCCCATTGCTGCTCGCTCCCAGCCAACTTGGGGAAGGAGCTCCCTGGTTACTAACTCTTAGCAAACTCGGCAACCAGAGCTGTCTTTTTGCTAACCTGGCAACTGTGGAAGAAAAGCCTTTTCACCTTAGCAAACTTGGGCAAAGAGCAGTCTTCTGCTAACTCTTAAACTTGGGGAAAGCGCCCTGTTTTATTCTTAGCAAATGCAGGAGAAACGCCCACTTTTCCTCTTGGTGGCCGTGGGGA
This sequence comes from Cnemophilus loriae, assembly GCA_013397755.1. Lineage (NCBI taxonomy): Eukaryota > Metazoa > Chordata > Aves > Passeriformes > Corvidae > Cnemophilus > Cnemophilus loriae. Next base: position 69,734 of record VZTF01003492.1, on the reverse strand, counting down.
AACCATGTTTTCCTAACTGTTAGGAAACCTGGGAAAAGAGTTGTCTTTCTTTTTTTCTCTTGCAAACTTGAGGGAAAAGCCCTTTTTTTTTTTTTTTTGCTAACTTTTAGCAAACTTTGGGAAAGAGCCCTCTTTAATTCTTGCAGTCTTGAAGATAGAGCTGTGTTTTACTAACTCCTAGCGAACGTGAGGAAAGAGACCTTGTTTTGCTAGCTCTCAGCATGCGTGAGAAAACTGCCACCTTTTATTCTCTGCAAATGAGGGTAAAGAGCTATATTTCACTAACTTCTAGCATATGTGGAGAAAGGTTTGTTTTATTGTGTGTTTTGGGGTGTTTTTTTTAAGTAAACTCGAAAGGTGCTTGTGTTTTTCCAAACTCTTGGCAAACTTTAAGGGAGAGCCCATTTTGCAAACTTGCAGTAGAAATGCCCCTAAAAACTGCCACTGCATCTGCCCTCGGAAGCAGGGGAGGGGCAGGGCTGTAGCTCCCTGTCTCCTCGTGCCCTGCTTCACTGGGCAGGGCTGATCCGGCCCATTCAGGGATGAGCCAAAAATTCAGCTTGAAAACTCAGCTTCCTGGGAGTCCATCCAGTGATAGCAGCAGTTTGCATATTTTCCCCTTTTTAAGCAATAGTCTGGACAGAACACGCCGTGAGCTTTAACTAAACACAGGACGTGACTTTCACATCTTTAAAAAAAAATAAAGGCAGGCCTCCACAAATCACTGAGGGAGGACAGGAGAGCAAATGCTGGGCTGGGGTAGTCACAGCTCGGGCACTTCACCAGCACTTCCCTACTGAACTTGTCAGCTGGGCGTTCCCTCTTGTCAGCCACTCACTCTGCTCCTTGCGTTGTTGGGGTTTTTTTCTAAACAATCCCAAAATAAGCGAGTGGTACTTGATTGTAAAAAGCTGGCAGGCCTGGTTAGTACACAGGCACTTCCCCCAGAAAGGAAGCCCACACCTCCTTGCTTATTGTTCTCCCAAATTACAGTCCGGGCTTGTCAGGCCAGAAGAGGAGGAGCTGCGGCATGTTTCCACCCTAGAAGGAATGTGGAAATTATTCCGGAGACTGGGTAAATTAAAAGACACATGTTCTCTGCAGTTCTGCGAGTAATTTAGGATCCTTTACGGTATGTCAAAACGCTGCCATCTCGCAGGCCCCGTTAGCTAATGACAGGCTCCCACCTCCAGGTTCAGACCTAGACCTAGAAAATGTCCTGTGGGGTGGGTGCATCAGCAAGGCCTGGGGGAAGATAATTCTTAACATTTCTCATACCTCTGAGCGTGAGAATTAAGGCCTTGCTGTTGCAACAAGCGTCTTCCTCCAGAGAACTCAATATTTACTATTTTAGGATGACATAATGCAGAGAGGAAAGACAAACAGAGCTCTGTGTGTGCAGGACAGTTGGCGTTACCTCGGGTGGGGATCTTCCACTGGCGGCAACTTGCAGGGACTGGGTGAAAGCAACAGTGAAAATCACCAAGGTCTGAGGGGTAAAGAAGTGTCCTGCTGGCTCGTTTCCTGGCACTAAATAGTGTTGTAAAGCTAAGGCCTTTTTAAACCTGTGAAATTTTCATTAATAGTGGGTCTTACAGTGCACAAACCCAAGGCAAACAACACAGGCCCATGTCCCAGTACACCAGATAAAGAAAATCCACTGCCTGTCACTGGGCAGGTGCCTTTGGACAACGGGTCTGTTCTCCACAGCTTTTACAGGGATTTAGGTGACTCTGTTCCCCATCTCTCGCCAGAAAATATGTCACCACAGTGCAGGATGATGAACTTGACCAATCCCAAGCCAATGCAGGTCAGGAACACAAGACTTAAAAAAGAAACACTGCCGTTAGAATTACTTTAAAAAAAAAAATCAGCTGTCCGCTGGGAATTGCTCCTGGCAGTGGCCTGTGGTTAAATGGCAGCGTGGCTGTCTGGAAAGCCACGGTGGTCAGCAGAGCTCTTCGGAGGGATGAGAGGGTGACTGGGGAGGGCAGCATCCAGGGCTTTCTCCAGTGGAATCTGGGAGGAGTTGGGATTTTCCGCTGAGAACTGGCTGCAGCCAGAGGGGTGGCCAGGCTGTACCCATGCAGGCTGTACCTGCATGCCCACCTCCTTGAACTCTCTCTGCAGGATCTCCTTTCAGCCTGGAGCAGGGACAATCTGGTAGTCAGCAGGGCCACTGCCGTGCTAGGATAATTGTACAGGGGAAAAAACAGCGGGCTGGCTGGGTTTCTGTCCTGCCTTGCACTGGAATCCCTGGAAAAACAATTGCAGGAAGGAGAAGTCACAGCAATGAAGCCATATTGACGCCAGATTTCTGTGAAAACAAAGGGAAATCTGGATGTATGAGACTCCTCTTCAGCTGAGGGATCCTTCTTTTCCACTGAACAAAACAATGCCAAACTTCACAGAGCATGTTTCTCATTAGAACCAGCTTCTCCAGCTTAGGGAGACAGCTCAATATGAAAATAATAATTCACATTTGCGATTCAGTTCTGCATTCACCATGTACCCTAAACTCCCTAATACTTGGTGGGAGCACTGAGCATGGCCAAAACACACGACTGAGCTCCAGCTCTGCATTTTATGAAGTTGTGCTGCCACTTGCCAGCATCAGCTTTCCCTCTGCATATGCACTGAGAATGAACTGTGTTTAGAAAAGTTCACCTATTTACATATTTTCCATTAAAATGCTCTTAGTTTTCTCTCCCTAGAATGTCTGCATATATTTCTTTAATTGGTGGCATATTTTAAGGGAGCTCCATTCCAAGAATTTGAGGATGCAAAAGTTATTATAAATGACACAGCAATTCAGCAAAACACTGAAGTGACTGTTTAAAAAATCCTTGTTAAGCTTTGGCATTGTTCCCCTCTATTTTGTTCTCGCCACATGACCAGCTTTTTGGTTCTGGTTTGGTGGGGGGTTTTGTTTGCTTTTTTAGCTGCAAAAGCAAAATGGAAGATAAAAAAAGGCTCATGTTTAATTTTTCAATTAAATGTCATGTTTACTGGTTAAATGTCATGCAAATAGGACAGATAAAATAAGTCAAAAGTGCAGCTTGAGGTCAAGCACACTAATATTCAAGTCCCTTTCAGATGCTGCTGCTGGTAAATCCTTCATCCTAAAATGAAGCAAGAGGAGGGCACAGAGAATTAGCCCTTTGATTGTAGCTTCTTGTATGGATCACTGCAATAATCTTTTGCAAAAGCAACTTCAAACTCAAGAATGAACCAGTGAGGGAACCAGAACAAGCCAATAATGCTGTATTTCCCCCTGGAGCCTTGCAGGGAGAATACTCTCCTATTGATTAATGACAAAAATACCTCCCACGGCTCTTTGGACTTGGCCCAGCCGTGCTGTGGGAGGTCAGGGGGACGGTGCAGCCACCGCCCCAGCCTGCACAGGACGTGCAAATGGGCAGGTGGCACTTCCCTCCTGCCCGCCCTCCCTCCCTCCCCACCGTGACATCCAAGTCTGAAGAGCTGTATTTGTCTAAAGGAAAGTAGGTGGAGCTGGAGCTGGTTTCAGGAGGATTTGTCGTGTTTTGACCTATTTTGTGTAGCAAACCAAGTTTTACGCTAGTGATCATTTGGGCATATAACAGCAAAGTACAGAGGAGCCTGGACTGGGAAAATGCCATCTCTCCTTCTTGAAGGTCACGGCCTCGTACAGCAAATGTAACAAAAAAAACCAAACCAAAGCAGATTGATTTCCTTCATGCAGCCTCAAAGATTCAGCACTTCTTGAGTAAATTAACTACCTGTTCACTCAGGCCACCCAGTTTGGTAGTACACTCTTATGGATCTTATTCCTTTTCATAAAAGATAAGAGATGAAATTACGACCTACAGAAGGTTACCAAGAACAGCTGATCAAAGCCACAAGGAAGGCACTGATTTTAACAATGCAAGTATTACTAGTGCTAGCAAGAGCTGTTTTATGCAGAGAACTTCCACTTTTGTATTCATCTCCTACATGGAAAAATAAAATTCAGAGGAGCTAGCTACCTACAGTCAAGCCCATCTGAGAAAAAGAAAATGCAAGGCCTGTTTCTGAACTCAGATATGGAAAACACAAAGATGTATTGCTTTCTTAGAATTTTAGATTAGATCAAGAAGAAAAGATCAAAGTTCTACTTCTTTTGGCATGGAAAATAGTTATGCAGTTTGTAACAGCTGGCATTTTTCAGTGTATTGTTCTAGTCTTCCTAAATGAAATAGCAGACTGCTTAAAAATGTATCAAAACAAAATATAGCTGTCACATAAAGTTGTAAGACCAAGAAGTTATCAATAGCCCACTTACAACGTGTTACCAGTAACCACGTTTGAAATAGAAATGTCTGTTCCGCCACAGAGCATTCCTGCTATACCACCCTCGTGTTCCCAAAGCATTTTACTTAATTTATTTTCATTTGCATTTTAATAGTTCCTGTAATCCTAAGGTCTTTCAGAAGCATGACATAGGAAAGCGTGTCATTCCCATTTTATAAGCACACAAATAGATGCCCAGAGGCTGATGTTTTCCAGAGCCATGCAGGAAGCTTAGACAGAGGGGTGATCACTTGAATGCCAGTACTGCCTGATAGCCAAAGACCGCCTAGGATCTGCTTTTAATTGAATCATTAGCTCATTATTATGCAGTATATTTTTGTTTGGGTTTTTTTTTTCTTTTATAAACATGGGTAGTTTGACAGTCTCTCTTCTACTTAGTCAGAAATTTGATAAAAATTGAAATCACTTCTATGTCCATATTCTTCCAGAGACTGCGTGCAATACTTCAGTTTAAGGTGAATACTGTAGACAGAGCTAAATTGACCTTGAGAAGGACCTCTCAGACCCATCTCTGGCTCAGAGTGCACTGTGATCGAACTCATATGACACCACTTTCTTAGATAAAATACTTAAAATGTAACAACCCACCTCTCTACTCATTAAAATCAGAGTTTTCTGTACCATTCAGGCACTTACACCTGAATGTTCAGATATCTAAAACTGTGTGTGATTACCTGGGTTTGGAAAGAATGCACTAGACATGAAAATTATGCTTTATACTGAGTTCTCATGCTCTGGGGAATAATTCAATGCTGCACCTACTCATGTAATCCCCATTTCATTAACTGCAGTGGAGAGAAAATATAAATATTTGTACAGCAGTTAACAGCTGGTTTCACTTACAAGCTGGTGCAGGTTTGTTTTGTTATCTTGGTCACTGTTGCTGATAGTTGCAACAACATTATAGGTGTCAGGAGAAGAGTGTGGGCCTCGTGAGATGTTCCACTGCAGGCAGAGGGCTTGTAAAGCTTTGTGCCAGTGTGTCTGACTGAGGCCACTGGCCCAGAAAGGTGTGCAGAAACCGTAGGAATGAAGCATATACAAACTGTCAAACCAGCATCCATTTCTTTTATACTCTTCATTTTTATATCCTCGAGGGATATTAACCAGCATACTTGAATCACTGTATGGATACAAAATGCAATTATTCTGCCCCTCTACATTGCATATTCCTGAGTTCCAGAAGGGCTACAAAGCAGTCCTTGTTTTTAATAGAATCATAGAATAACAGAAACAATTAGGTTGGAAATGACCCCTCAAGATCATTGAGTCCAACCTATGACCCAACACCACCTTGTCAACCAGACCATGGCACTAAGTGTCACGTCCAGTCTTCTCTTAAACACCTCCAGGGGCAGTGACTCCACCACCTTCCTGGGCAGCACATTCCCGTGTCTAATCACTCTTTCTGTGAAGAAATTCTTCCTGATGTCCAACGTAAACCTCCCTGACACACGGTTTAAGTGTCCTCTTGTCCTATCACTGGTTACCTGGGAGAAGAGCCTGACCCCCACCTGGCCACGACCTCCTTTCAGGGAGTTGTAGAGAACAATAAGGTCACCCCTGAGCCTCTTGTTCTCTAGACTCAACAACAACCATGTATAACAGCCTTGACAGCAAATTTAACCCAAGACACTATTCTCTGCAGTGATCACAACTGTATGCTCGGTCCTGAAATAATGAGCATGAACTTGGAAATGTGTGTGGCCTTTTTTCCCCTTAACTGTACACTCAGGCCCACTAGGGACAGATCTGAGACTATTACAGCCATTTCACTCAGCACTTACTGCTTTTTTGTATCTAAAGATAAATATGGAGGGAGGAGGGAAAAAAAGATCCTTCCAGTGCATGTGAGGAAGTGAAATTGCATGCACTCTGTCTGAAAGTGATAAAAAAAGGTAATGAATAGAGACTATGCAGATCTAAGGCTCAGAGTGCTGAGAGGAGAAGGGAGTGTGCAAGGAGCCTCATTTTCTTTGCATGGGTAGATGCCTGCAAAACCTCCCACAGAACAGAGTGTTCATTGTGCTGCCTCTGAGCTGCTCGGGGTTGCAGGGCTTCTGCACTCGTTGGTCACGGACATCCCTCGTTACAACCTGCAGCTTCTGCCCTTGCTCAGCCTGTTTCGTTTTTAGGTTCTTTCTTTCTGTGTCCTTTCTTGGTTTTGTTTCTAAAAAGCAATACTTTTCCTGTTAGCTAGAAGTTTCTGTTTTCTACGCGGTAAAATGTCTTTTTATTTTTGTATACTATAAATTTGTATCCCTACATTTCAAGGAGTTGTCCTGTCCACATTTTAATATTTACCAAACAAATTTATTACGGTTTCTTTTTCCTGTAAATAGCTGTAAAATAGGATATACTCTAAACATCGTGAACTTCATGGTTTCTCAATATCAACAGTCCATTTTTAACAACAACATACATTTTCCAGGAACACGGCAAAAGCGCTAACTGCATTTGCCATTTGAGATACTTCCCAGATGCAACCAACACCTCTGTAGGGATATTCTCAGTCTTTGGCTCAAGAAACTGAGAGCTCTGTGGGGCTATGTGACTTCTGGAGGTCTGCACAGGGGTCTGCAGGACAACCTCCCTCCCCACCATACCCTCCCTTCTCTCCCCAGGTGCAGTTGTACTACTTGACAGCTAAACTCTCATTAAAGAGTATCTAACATAAATGAAAAGAACAGGATTTCCATCCTGCATACATTCCAAGTCACTTTGAAAGAGTGGCCTTACAGCTGACAGCTCATAAGTCTTAAACTTTACCAGATAATGGTTCAGTGGGCATTGAGTGGTTTGTTACTGGTTAAATGTATTGAAAAAACCAATAAATGTTCAGCATTCATCTCATCATGGGGGAGGGGGGGAATTGTTCAGGGTTGTCCTTTGTTTATTAAATTTGTGTCCTGTGAACTATGAAACTGAAATATTGTCAATTCTTTCAGGAGGAAAATGAGATCCCTGCCAGTGTTTTTGCAAAAGAGCCCATTCCTAGCATCACGGAAGGAAAAGAGGAGCCTGTCGATGAGAACAAAACACTGGAAGAAACCTTGCACACAGTGGAGTTGGGTTCAGATGATGAAATGTTTCATGAGGGAGACGACTTGGATGACAGTGCAGAGGAGAAAACAGAAGAATCAAGAGCTGAGAAACTTAAAAGAACCAGCCTCAAGAAGGTGGACAGTCTCAAGAAAGCATTTTCCCGCCAAAACATCGAGAAGAAGATGAACAAGATCAGCACAAAGATTGTGTCGCCTGAACGGAGAGAAAAGATCAAGAAATCACTCACTGTGCATCACCAGAAATCCTCCTCTTCAAAGGGCTCAGCTTTCAAAGTGTCCCCCCTCGCATTCAGCACGAAGAAAGGCCGCGAAGGAGAAAACTCTGCAGAAGCTGAGGACAGACCATCAGAAACTGCAAGCAACGACCAGGCTGAGAACGAGGATGAAATGTCCTTCGCTGACATGCACTCGGATCTGACGCCCACCACCTCCCTGGCCGAGGAGGGCAAAGCAGCCGTCGATTCTCTAGAGAAGGAGGCCAGAGTGGAAGGGAAGGCCATGATGAACAACAACATCGAGCTGTCCATTGTGGAAGATGATGAAGAGTACGGGGTGCCTGTAGAAGTTTCTAGCCAGAAACTGTACGATGAGAGGAACAACCCAGTTGGCGGGGAAATGGAACAATCTGATGAAGAAACGACCCAAGCAGCCGTCCTGCAGGTGGACCAAACAGCGTAAGCATCCCGAGCCCCCCTTCGCCTGCCAGACACACACAGCTTTCCTTGGGCGAGGAACTGGTTTCAGCTGCACAGGCAGGAGAAGCGACTAAGCCTCTTCCATCCTTTGCTCTGCAGTGATAATTTATTGCATCGTGTTGGAACGCAGAGTGGACAACAAGGTCATTGACTTAGGCTGCGACGTGCTCTGTTTTAGGCCGAGTCACTGGTGTTCGTGAATTTAGAGACGCTGCCAACTGGTGTTGGAGACTAGCAGGATGAGAGGATGTCTGGTAGAAGCGAGCTGGTCAGCTGGCTTTCCTAGGGTTAGGTCAGAGGAATGCATGGAGCGTAGTCAAGACCCGAGCATTTCTGTTCTCTCTTCTTCCCCCCAGCATTTCCCAGCACTGTGAGTAGTTTTGTATGTAAATGTAGGAATGCCAATGAGAACGTTTGATTTCAGTTGCCTTGCCTTGCTCCATGAATACTAACAGCCTCAGTAACTGTGCACACACGTATAGTTTGTTTGGGGCTTTGCTCCACGGCACTGTAGGACTAAAAGAGCAGAGTACTTAGAGGGCAAAGCTGAAAACTCAGTTCCATCCATTTCAGTGGGGGAAAGATTTTTGCCAGTAGTCACTTGCTATTCATTTAGAAGAAATCACTGTGTTTAGGTGGGGGGGGGGGGGGGGGGGGGAAAAAAAAAAAAAAAAGAGGTATTATTCAATCTAACAGAGTTATGGAAATGTATTAATGACAAGCATGAATGTGTGATCAGTTACTGTACCTTTAAGGGTTCAGAAATTGAAAAGAAAAAAATAGGTGTTTGATAGGAACATGAAGGTAGCCTGAAGAAAATATGAAATGCTATGAAATGTAAAAAAAGCAAAAATAACCCCCCACAATATTCAATCTATACTGCCAGCTTAAAGTATATATACTCAGATAACACTAATTAATTTGTAGTCTTTATAGCAATATATTATCAAACTTTGCACCTGCACAACTTTGTATCTCAGAGTATTTTGAAAATAGCATAATTTATCTTTTTACAGATTATTTCATATATAGAGCTATATCTACACAGGAGAGTTAGGTAATTACAGGGATGTAAGGACAATTTCTTCAAAAAGGTGAAATACTCTTTCAGGCATGTCCAAAGGGAACAACGTGTTATGGATTGAACTTCATGGCAGGGATGAGTTTACATAAGTATGAGCCTGCAAAGCCACAGGATTTGGTTTTCTGCTAATAACTTTGATCAAAGTCACCTACCTGCTCTCAAAATGCTGTAATTTGTCAAAATTAATTGAAAATAAGAGGTTAACGAGGTAGTTTGTTCGCTATGAATGTTCATTCCTGTCACTTAAAGGTAAGGGGCAAGGGAGGAAAGGGAAGCACAATACCCACAACAGTTCCCTTACATCCTTGATTGTTTATGCAGTGGGTTATTTTTATTTTTTTATATACATAAAAATTCTACTGATACTTAACATTGCACTAAAAGGTTGCTTCTTTTTGTGTTTAGAATCACAAATTACAGGGGAAATAAAAGCTACAGCAGAAGTACCATTATGAAATAATTAACAGGTATTACTCCACAGGGATAATATCTGTAACCAGTAAATCTCACTGGAAGTTAGTCAGTCAGAGCTTAGTGTAGGCGAGTACTATTAAGAGTTAAGCTCTTAAGTGCATGGTATCATATAGAAGATACTGTTTCTAAGAAAAATCATGGTGTAACTCGTGCAGCTATATTTTTATTTTGTATTAACTACAACGGATTTCAATAATTTTTACTTGTAACTAACTATGAATATGACAAATAAAAGCATAATATAAAACACAGCCATGTCAGTCTTTGGGAGAAGCAGTCGGAGAAGCTGGCAAAGATGAAATTTAAAGGTCAAGTATTTATTACTTCAGTTCATGTCCCTGTTTTATCTATACCATTTTCTTTCTCATCCTATGCTGTTATTTAGCAATGCAAATACCAGTGCTTTGCTTTCCAGACACTTGTCGGATTTCTAGCCCATCTAAACCTACTCAGGCACTTTCCAAAATCTGCTGGCTCAATCTGCATCTTTTTATTGGACTGCGGCATACTCCTAATACTCTAAATAGTCCTGAAAGCATATTTATATTGAAGGCTATGTTCTGTTTATGCACACAGATAAACTCTTGTCTTCTAGAGTGCCACACAGTCTTTAGCAGGCTTAATTTTACTGACAGACCAAAGAAAGCACGTTTAACCTTTATGTAGCAGCTGTCAACTTCCTGCAGCCACCAAGTGCTAACCAGGAGCCCCAGCATCATGTTTACATTTTGCTTTCAGATATTCTGGTTTGTTTGTCCTGCTAAGCTTTAATTCAAACAATACCCCTAGCCATGCTTTATCCAGTTTTAGAGATCCTGAAATGAATCCCATGCACAGTGGTCTAAGAGCATTACAATGCTATCCAGTAAAACCATTGGAAATGCAGATATTGAGCATCTGGGAGAATTAACTCAAATACCCACTTCAGAATACAGCACACACACATCAGTTGCAGGGCTAGAATTAAATGTTTTCTCCATCACAATTGCACATTTACAATGACAGGTGGGTCTATAATCCTAACAAACAAAAAGTATGCTTTGCAAGAGAGGAAAATGTTTACTCAATTCGTGAATATCTGCTTTTGTGCTGTCTTATAAACCAGAGGAGGAAGCAAGCTCAGGCTCTCAAGATGTCCCCCAGGCTGTTTCTTCCCCTTGCCTTCCATTCTCAAGGCCTGACTGAAAACATCAGCCTGCAGAACTTACTGTTTGAGGGAGGAGACAGCCTGTGGGACCAGCAGCACTGTATTCTTTCAAGTATCTCAAGTATGTGCCTGGATCTTGTCAGGCTGGCAGATGTCAAGCATATGCATGAGTATTCCACGATTGTGCTGACAGGTTTGTCTACATAATTACTTTTTTTAAAAACTGCTTGTTTACGCTTCCTGGCACGGTAACAGTGAGCTCCACTTGTACCATTATCCCTTGGAAGACCTGACCTGTGAGATGCTGCACAGATTCAGAGTCTGACCTCCACCGGAATCAACGGGAGCTTTGCACAAAGAAAAAGGGTGTGATAAAGCCCTCATGGTATAAATATTTAAACTAGCAGCACTCAGCAGCTGCTGATACTTCCATTTTCAATGACAGAAAACCAGCTGACATTTCTGTCCCCTTTTAGGGGAAAGAGGAAAGAGCATCCTGTTGACCCCCACGTGCTAATCCACGAGCCGGCTCCTCTGTGAAAAGGCACAGATAGGAGTTTTCTGGACCATTTCACTGTCAAATAAGAGAGCGCAGTGAAAGCCATCATACAGGTCTGACTGAAGCATGTTCTGTCTCTTTAACAGACATAAGAAAGGGGAGAAGAAAAGGATCAGAAGGTAAAATACACCTGATAGCGCTTTACACTGATGCAGTGAAAACCCTTTGTTGTTGTAGGCTGTAATGCCAAACAGCTGCACAACTGATGACTGATAGTCACATACTTAAAAAAGAGGTAAGCTCAGAAGAATTAGTGAAGTAATGGCAATTTGTTCGAGGTCAGACTCTTCACAAGGGGCCAGTCCAACCCTGAAAGTCAGTGAAAAGCCTTCAGCTGGCTCAAAAGGTGCTTTGAGCCATACAATGGTTTTGGGCCACACATACAACTCCTGTGATCATCAGTAAGCTGCGTGCACAGATGCAGGACATGAGATCCGTGTATCTCCCCAGTCCAATCTGCTTAGCTCATCAACCAAACAAAAAGTTTTCCTGCCATCAGCACAGCAGATGCAGCAGTGTGGCAGAAAGGAAGGCTCTGCCCTGCTTTGCAGGGTGCATTGTGAGCAGAATTCCAAGCTAAGTTCTGACTGCAAGGTCTGTGCTGTCGGGAGGTGACAGAGTGTGTAGCTACAACTCCTGAAAACGCCAGGTAGGCAGGGGGAAGAGTTTTACTGTGACCCACTAAGACACACACTCAGTCTGGGTGTCAGGGGGAAGGTGTCAGGTAGTCTTAGTGCAGGCAAAGAAAAAGATTCACCCAAAGCAAAGCGAAGCCAGCTCGCAGCTGTTTGGCCCCGGTCCTGGTCCGGGTTTTGCCTCGGCAACGAAACAAGGGGCAGAAAACAACTGGCAGAGCCCCGGAGGTGCTGACTCAGCACCCAAGTATCCACCGCTCCCTGACTCACGGCCCTGGCCTTCCCAAATAAACGGAAAAAGGCTGAGAGCCACTTTCCACCACTTCAGACTGCCCGTTGCCAGGCGTTTGTTTCAGGATTTGCATTTGAACCAGCATCCACCCCGGGCTGAGTCTAACTGCATGCATAAAGAAATCTTAATCAGCATACTTGCAGCTGTCAGTGGTGGCTGATCTTTCCTGCCCTCCTTTTGATCAAACTGCCTTTTTTCCCTTCCTCTCACTCCACCACGTCATTTGTGGGAGTCTGAAGCGCACACTAATTCACCTAAGGAACTCTCCCTTAGCTGCACGTTGAGAACTGATAATCAATGTCATCTTTAATTTTTCTTACGTGGTTATCCCCTTTAATGGAGTGTGCTGCAGTAACTGAGAATAAATCTGCTTTGGGTTAAGCTAGAGATTGTTATTTATTTTTCTTTCAGATCAGAGATTAATATTGCTGTATGACCATTGGCACTAACCTCTTTTTCCATAGCAACACCAAAGAGAACATAAACTATGACTCATAATTTCTCTCTGGAGGACTTTTTTGTAATTATGATCATTCCATAGTTCCTAAAATATGTTAGCTGATATATAGCTCTGGTATAACAGCTTTGATTTTCCTTCATTTGAACACCCAGGCAGAAGGAAGAGACTTCCATTATTTTCTCTCTCTCAGGCTGAGCTAAACACTACACAAAGTATCATATATTCATTATTCATTATAAGTGTGTGGCTCCTAAAAACTCCACAGCAATGTTTTCTTCATAAAGGTGGAACAGGTTTACTCACTTTCAATAACCTTAAATAATAATGACCTTCTAAAAGAAAACTCGTGTCCTTCCCACCACGGTTAGTAAATCGGGGTCTGAGAGCTGGAATTGATCCAAACTGGAAACTGTATTAATACTGGGTGGCAGCAAGGTTGCACACTAGCATTGCTCCTCTGCCAGTCAATGGCTTTAAACTCTCCAGCACTTCCTCAGAACACAGCTGCAAATACACGGTCCGAATTCAGTAATAATGGTGATAACTCTTTACTCCCTTCAGTGAAAATCTGGCCTTGGAACAATTTGTCCGTACAGCTCCCTGGAATATCTCAGCAGATAATCGCATCGGATCATCACAAGAGATTACATGACTTTTTGTGTGTGTGTGTGGGGCTGTCCTACATTTCCCTTACAACACAGTCTGCTGTGTACTGGTGCTAAGTGCTCAGAAAACCTGTAATGCCTGTTGTTGGAGAATAATCAGAAAAACAGAGATTCAAGGACATACACATTCAGTCAACAGCCATAATCCAAAATGGAGAGACAGAACAAGCTTGCATGTCTCTCTGCTCTGCAGTGTGATCCCCAGCAGCTAAACCAAGCCCAGACTGCACCAACAGAAGGCACACGTGGTTTGCTCTTGGCCTTTCCAGTATGAAGCTGCACATACAGGCTCAGGCTTGTGCAGGCACACCGCGAAAGAGCAGAACATCAACTAACATAGCATCAATCACACTACAGGCTTCTCTACTCCTCCCTGAAGGTTTGTGGAAAAACACCCTGAACCTTCAAATTCCTGAAGCAGAGGAGGGAGGAAGGGAGCAGAAAGTCACTGTAACCTCTATGCCATTATCTGCAGTGAGGAGATTCTGGCTTTGCCTTCTCTACTCCCTCCCATCAGGCTTAAGCTGTGTAGAAGCACAGGCAATGTGAACTGTGATGGATACTGGAAATGTGCAAGACAGTGTTAGGAACAAATAGCACACGAGGGATGTCTACACCGCACACTACATACACATACTCATTTAGATCAAGTACCAGGCACAGCCTCACTACAGAAACACAGCACTGTTCAAGAAAATTTATCTTATTCCTCAGCTACTTAGCTCCTGATGTCCTACACTATCCATTTAAAGGGAGTTTCAGCATCTTTTCAGTACGCTGCCAGCTACAGTTATATATGCCCTTATATTACTTGTTCCTTCTGACATGCCTGTAGGCAAACGAGCCCCGTGAGGGTGACAACATGAGCTGCATTAACCAGCTGCCTGGTCCCTGAATCACTGCAACTCAACACAGCGCTGCCAGAGACACGGAAAAAGGGACACTGAGAACATCTGACTAGTGGTAAACAAATTATGAACACACGGAAGTTGCCTGCATTTGCAGAGTCAACTGTCCACATGGCCACAGTGAAAGCTATGAGTACTGTGTGGCTTCTTCTAAATAACCTTCGTTTCCCTGCAAGGTTCACCATTCTACTGTTGGCAACAGCTGGAGATTGAAAGTCAGAGAGCAGGTTATGACTGAAAGCTGAAGGGTGACGTGTCATGTGAAACCTGTGTAAATACGTCCTGAGTAAATTTGAAAAGAAGGAGGTTTCTTTTGGCATATTCAGGCAGAAGCTCTTTAGAAGAATACCTGTGTCCTCTGCATGCCACTGCACAACCCTTCAAAGGAAAAGCAAGCTGCAGGACATGGAAATATGCATTCCTGGGTTAGGCTGAACAGCATGGAGATCTCAACTGAAACAAAATCGTGTCATGCTGTAGCTATTAAACACTATGTATGTCATAGATATGTAATATATGTGACATGCAGTTTCAAATAAGGTGAGAACCTGGAAAGGTTTTAATGGATTTTTAAGTGGCTGTAAATTCTTTTGCTAAAAAAACCCCAGGCTGATAGGATCCTACAAATCTAGTCCTAAAAAACAATGCATCAGGGATTTTTTTTTTTTAATTAGTTCTCAGTACTTCTTAATGATACAATAGTTGACTTGCAGCCAGAAGAGGAGGGAGGCATTAAACAAGAACTGTGTAGGAGGACAAAAAAAGTAGGAAAATGTGGATAAGAAATGGAACAGTGGGGTGTGCATGAGAGAAGGGAATGTTTGAGGGAAGGAATCACTAGAAAGGGTGGGGAACTGGAGGAAGGAGCTGAAAGGCTATTGAGAAACACCGGCAGAGTGCCCAGAACAAAGGCTGGGACAGAACCAAGAGGCACCAACAAAAGTAGGAAAAAGGAAAAACAAGGGTCAATAAGGTCTACAGTTCAAAAAGATGGAAATGAGAGTAGGGAATCAGAAATTACTGTGGGACAGCTGTCATGTAAGAGACAGCAACAGTGAGCAAAGAGCTCAATATTTATCATCTGTCTACCTGCCAAAATGTATTGCAGAAGCAATGCCCAGGACTAGGTCTAGAAGTGATTTTTACTGTGCACTGTAGTCAATCATTTTTATTTTGCTTAGAGTTTTTGTTTGTTTGTTTTGTATGAGAAAAGTTAGTCCGGAATAGGGAAAAGCAACGTCTTACACACATCCAAATAGCTCAAGCTGAGCCTGCAGAAACCCCTGATGGTGACAGCACCTTGCCAGGTCTGCAGTGCAAGCTCACAGATCACGTTTGCCATGTCTACTTGCTTCCAAGGCTTGGGGGAGAGAGGTCAGGGAGAAGAGGAGAGGTGCTGCGAACAGCGGGATGGGGTCTCCTCCTGTCCAGACACTTAGGTAATTCCCCACTGAGTACAGACCTCCTGCAGACAAGGGGCAGGCAGGATCTGCTGGAAAGCACTGAGGAATTCACCTCCAGCAGCTGGATTTCACTGGCCGATCGCTGAATCCCAATGCTTGGCTGTAACACAGCCAGCGGGATTTCTTTCCTATTGCAAACAGGGTTTTGGGAAAGCAAACCCAGCTCTCATACTCCACCAGGCCTCACCCCTTTGCTTTGCCAAGAAGCTGGGCTATATTAAGATATGAGGCAGCCATGCTGGCTGGGCCATTTCTCCTTCGTGCTTGGCCTCCCGTGGGAGTTGCTCCATTCTCACGTATCTGCTGAGAAACAGCTTGTTCTTTCTGGCTTTCCTCAGTTTCTTTATTTAGTGGTGCCACTTCACACAGTGGAAGCCAGGTTCTGCTCTACCTCCAGAACAGACCTGCCCCAGTCCCCTTCCCACCATTCATTCTTCAGAAAACAAAGCAGCAGCTCCCTCCTGCTCCACTCCTAACATCTCCTAGGTTGTTGCCTGACATTTTATTGTACTTTTTCAGAAACTCTCCATTTGCTATATAACTCTGTCATAAAATGGAAGGCTGTACTATGAATTCTTGTTAATGACTTATAGGATGCAGGTAAATAGATACAGGAGTTTTCATAATTACCACACTTGGATCATTTCCTGCGTAGAAGAAGAAAACATGGGGACAAAACCATGACAAGCTTTGGCAACGACAGAAGGAAAAACCTGGATTAAGGTTCTAGTTTTGAAATGGAAAATGTCTCCTCACCTATTTGTTTGCTGCTGTTAAATTTCAGTGCCTGAAAAGTCTCCTTCTACAGAAGAGAGGAAGGGGAAGATGCATTGAGAGGTATAAATGTATCTCGTACATGCGCACACCTATGCAATATACACGTCACACATGTGCCTCGATATGCTCACCTTCATATCCATCCTTGCTATTTAATACAAGGATTAATGTGCTAAACCCTAAAAATATATATTTGACATCCAAGTCTCCTTAATTTTGAAGGCATCTGCACACTTATGTCTCATTCTATAAACTAATAAAGACAAAGTTCCTCAAAAGTTTTCCTCCTGGTATTTTTTTAAAGTGCCTATGCTATCACAGTATTCAGCATCCAGCCTGAAAACTAAACAATTTCAGACATTTCCCTTTTGCATGATGTGACAGTAGTCAAAATCTATGCCAGCAGTGGGAGACTACCAAAATCAGTGTTTATAGAAAATCAGGGATAAGAGAGCTTGAATTGGTGCTTCTTGATCATCTACAACCTACTCAAGCTGCAGCTCTAATAGGAGTAATTTCATATTGCTGAGAGTATTTCACTTTATAACGGTTTCACAAAATCACATTGCAAGTCTTTCACGCACAGTTTTGCGCAATATTTTTCAGGCAGAGGCAATGTTCACACTGAGACAGACACCAGCTCGCTCTGCCCATGCTTCAAGCCAACTGGAAGACGTGGTAAATGTCAGATGTTGCCCCAAGCTACTGCACCACGTCTCTCATTAGGGCACAGCACTAACTGCATCCATATGGTGCCTGGTCAGCTCAAAATGCAGACAGGGTGAGATCATCTCTGCCCCTACAGTACTCTTAGGCAATGCAGACAGGGAGTTTTGCCTGCGTGAACAATGCAGTTGCAGGGGGTGTTAATCCACTGTTGCTCTGTTAATGTCTAATCTACCCCAAGTATTGGACTAAAACGAATCTTCAGACTATAATCTGAAATAGAACAAAGAAATCTGGTAAATGTTTTACCTGTAGCAAGTACTGAAGCCAGAGGTAGAAATGTCTGCTCAGAACTCCGCTGATTTGCTTGTTATAGCAAAAAGCGTGGCAAAAATCCCTCCCTGATGCCATCCTAGTGGAGCAACCTGAAAGATTATTTTGGTTCTATAGATCCAAATCATCACACTACAATACAGCGCTTGGTGTCTGCTCTCATTTTCTTTGTCAAGGCTCAATATGAGAGTAAAGGAGGGATCAGCTAAACTCTGCAGGGGTTTTCTTCTAGTCTAAATCCTCCAGGGAAAGTCACATGAAATATTGCCTGTGGACTCAGCAGCAAGGCACGTGTCTGCCCCTCCGTGGCACACAGCCCCATCCTCTGTAGCCCTGGGCACAGCTCACAGTCACATTTATCACCAGCAGCAGTTCTCATGCCGTGGCTCTGCCATCCACATGAACACAGAGGCCTGAGGTGGAAGAAGTGGGAAGATGCTTTTCTGACATTCCTCAGATCCACAGAATAATTACTTTATGTAGGTAATGAAGAGACTTTAGCCTACTCCTGTATCCCCACGGGGATGGAGACAATTTATTCTTTAAGGTTATATATTAGTCAGTGTGTTCTGCCATCTTTCTCCAAATATTATTTTCACTCAACAGTGCAGCTGGCCAAAAACTGCAAAAAAAAAAGCATTAGCTAAAAAAGTTATTTGTCAGGAAACAAGGTTTCCTCTTCTCCACCTAATGCGTTCCAGCAAGTTCCAGCTACATTGCTTCCTCCCAGCATTTAGCTTGACAAAGCTTGTGGTGAGCCTGGCAAGAATCTGAAAACCTCAAATGTTCATTATTATCAGCATTAACAATTGCTGTTGTTCTTATCTCAATAGTTAAAGCTTGCTCTTAGTATGAAATGCTGTTTTTCCTCCTTCTACAAATTTCTTTTTGCACAATAATCCTCTTTTCATGGCATCATGATATTTTCAGATTTTCCTGTTCAGCTTTGAATGCTATATGAATACTGCCCAGTGAGGAAAAACATACTACATATTATTTTAATACAGTGATCATTTGTTATTGTTCCTTTCCTCAGTTGCATTGCTGTGACTCTGCCTTCTAACTTTCTTGCTTTTTTTTTCACCCATCCACATTTCATTACCATTACCACCACCATGATTTGCAGTACCAGATTGTTTTTCACAGGCTTCTACAAAGCAATGTTAAACTTTGCAGCCACCCAACTGCACTGTTTTTGGTTTTGGGTTTGTTTTTTTTTTTGAGGGGGTGGTGATGGGGAAGGTGGGGTCCTGACATGCATCAGCAATGGCATCCAGGAATCATTTGTTTTACTATCCATTTATTTACCTTTATCCTCACCAGTCAGTAAGAGTCCTCATGTTGCTGCTTGTCGTCAAATCTGAGTTTGTATGGGGAGATTAATTCTACTTTTGGATGCAGTTTTGGAATGAACTGAGGGCAAGGGGGCTGTGTAAGCTCTGCCTGTGCTGTGTAGCAGACGAGATGAATGTGAACCAGACTCCACTGCACAGCCAGGCTGGGATTGCAGAACTCCTCTTTGCAGGAATACAGAAGTCCTGTTCAAGTTTCTTCAAAATACCATCTCTTTACTACCTTCGGGACTAAAAGCTTGACCTGAAAGGCAGTTGATGGATCCAAAGCAACTCCAGAATGCTTTGCATTTGACAAAAACCAAGATCTCCCTCGCTGCTATACCCTCCCCAAATACTTTAACTACGTCAACTGGCTTTAAAGAGCGCCTGCTCTGAACACAGAGTGAATTCACATCCGCGAGACATATCTTTGGGTTCAAGGTAAAGTACCCAGATACAGTTCTGAGGAGTATGATACACAATATCTTAATTCTCACTCAAACAGTTCCTGTTTATCTTCATAGAGGACTAACGCAAATATTAGCTTTGGGATTGGATAAGGGACACATTAAACAGACACTGCTGCCTGTATCATAAAAAACTGGCTCTCAGCCAGATAAGTGAAGCTCTGCCTACAAATTAAGTATTACTATATTCAGGGTGTGCTTGCAGTGGTATTTTCTTCCATTGCCTGCATTTTTTTCAGTAGAGCATAAGCATATCTAATAGAGTAGCTTGCAGGGAGATTTCAATCACCCCCAGCACACAAGAAATGAGATATTTCTGATATGCCAGCTCAGCTGCACACAGTACTCATCTCCCTCCCAAGAACTCTGGTAAGAGCTGCGGGTCTGAGACGCCTTTTTGTTACTCCATTATCGTGCAGTCATGAAGGAAACAACACTTTAATTGTTTTCTATCCGTGAGATAATGAATTAGTCCTCTCTCTAAAACAGAGAGGCAGCAAAAGAAGGAACATGAATACTCATTTCCTTTTCCAGTAAACAATTACAACACTTGTCAAAAAATACGACAATTGGAAAAATCAATGTAAAATTTGGTAATAGCTTGGCACTTTCAATATTGCACAAACTCTCACCTAATAATCTCAACTAATAGCCTTACTAAAGCTGATTGGTTCCTTGAAATTAATGGTGCTTCCTGTGGGCTACGCTGCTTCTCAGCATGAATTAGACAAGCAAAAAATCCAGTGTTTTACAAAGGAATTCTGAAGAGGACCTACAGTAATTCCCAGGGAGTTCTTTTGATTAAAAAAAAAGGAAACACAAACCCAAAGTCAGCCAACAAAATAAAACAGAAAAGGGAGAGTAAGAAAAGGTCACACTTAACAGAAAACAATGAGAGTTTCCACAGGCATTTACCAACTTCGTTACTCTGCACCATGCAAATGTTTGAACACATTCTTACTAGATCTTCCAGCAGATAGCAAACAGTTTCCCCCTTGAAGATGACTTCCACATCTTCTCAAACCTGCTTTTTTACCTCAGATTTTTCTGAAAACACAGGTATCCCTAAAAATGCCAGAATTTGCCACCAAAATGTGCCACCTGAATTCAACCCCACCTTTGGAGTGTGGCTTACAAACTCCTTTTCCCAGGCTTCAGCCTTCCGCTGCTCACATCCTGAAGGAAAATGCTGAAAGGGGCTATACTGCTCAGGTTGGCCATAAATACCACCAGCTTCAACACTCATTTAAGAACGAATTTTTTTTCCATAAAACTTGAGAAAAATACCAAACCTCAGCCAGACCCTGAGGAACTGTCGCCTTTCATGCCGATCCTGCTCATAATCAACTCCCTGCACAAGGGGGCTCTGAACCATGACTGTGGCTCTCAGATACTGCCACAATAAAGACTAAGTAGTGGAAAGAACACCAGGTTTCCCCTGGGAGGATTGCATCCAGGCACTTGCCTCACAGTGATAAGCAAGCATCCGAACGATCAGAGGCACAGACGGTGCTGCTCTCGGAACAGTTCCTGTGTTCCCCCCCAGCCTCATGAGAGGTAAAGGAGAAGATTTCCCTCTCAGGAGCCACTGCCAGGCACGCACACTTCCCGGAGCCCTGGCTCACCCCTGGCCCTTGTCAGTCAGTCTGCCATGCCCTCAAACAATTCAAAGGAGAAAACGCCAGGATAGGAAGCAGCACGGCTCACTTGTGCACTGTTTGCCATAGATTTAATGTGCTATTTATCTCTCTAACCAGCCCCGGGTTCAACAGCATTGGCTGTACCTGGACACCGCTGTCTACTCAGGGAGCAGTGATGAAACAGGTCATTGCTGAGGAGGGTCCCCTCTCAGGGGCAAGCAAAACTCTATTTCAGAAAAACTAGCACGAACTGGAGCCTAAAGCAGTGAGAAAGCAAGGATGAGTACTGGCTTTTCCCCAGGCAGGCAAGCATCCATTAGAAAGCTATTTCCAAAGGTTTAGGATAGACTGTGATACCTGCCAGGTGATATAAAGCCCCGAGCATCCCCAGCAGATCTTGTTCCACAAGCAGGTAAATAAGCTTCCCGCAGCTGAAGCAACACAACACCCAGCTTTTGGCTCCCATTGAGCAGAATCACCCAGGAAGCAAGATCCATTTTGCTTAAGGGTACAGAAGGTCTGGTCCCACAGGAGAGCTTTGCTTCCTGCTTTGGGAAAGCTAAATAGGTTACGTCTGCTACAGGCTCATAAATCCACATCAGCTGCTGCCTCAGGGACAGCCATTGCTCCTCTGGGTGATTTTCTTCCCCACTTAGAGAAGATGAACAGCTGGTTACGTATATCACAGCTCCAGCAACACACTTTACCCATAGCCTTATGCCACTGAAGGAGCAGACTGCTGTCATTGAGACCACATGAAGGCAGGAGGAAAAGCAGAGGCAGCTTATTTTCTTTTACACCAACTTTTTCAGGTCAGAAGACAAAATGGTAGTCAGAGTGGGCATTGGTAGCTGGCTTCCCAAATGGAGCTAGAAGCAGACCAAAGAAGCCAAATTTTAAGCCTGCTCATATAATTTTAATTTGTGAAGTAATTGTGATTTACACACACAGTAAAATAAACTCATGTACTAAAAAACAGTGTGAGCCTAAAGAAGACAGATTCTGCACTGTGGAGAGAGGGCTGGTGCAGAGATGTGCCTCACAACACAGGAGCCTCCCCTGCAGTTACTCCTGCAGGGCTCCAGGGCCATGCCACACAGCCAACCCTGTTGCTCAGGATGAACTTTAGCCTGGCCATGGCACGGCACAGCCTGTAACCCACCCCAGCCTGTACCAGCTGCAGGCAGGCAGCACCAGCCTGGGCAGTTCTTACACTAAGTCACTGCATGTGCTCACTCATGTGGGTCCCACACTGTCTGGTGGGGCTTCTGACTCCAGGGTTTTGTCTCCAGGGACAGCCCTTATGATACAGACATACAAGCCAAAAGATTAATCATCATGAGCAGATTTAGTAAAACCAGGTCACCACAAAGCTCCAGGAACTATGCAGCTCTGAATTTTTCTCTAAAAACACATACAGCTCCACTGATACCAACAGAGATACATCATACCTACTGAAAATCAAGCACAAAATGAATTGGGGTAACACTGGTATTTAATAGCTTAGTGCTTATAAGAATTTTAAGACACACTGCTTTGCATACATATGGCAAGTTTGCAAGGAACATAAAGTTCCTTTGTGCCAGGGCAGAAGTATTATCACACGAGTTCTCAACAGTCTGCTTTTCCTTTCATAGCTGGACGTGTCAAACAGAGCACAGCCAGCAGATAAGAAATGCCTACAGAATCAAAGTGCAGATTAGAGAGGCAGCGGCAGCAGCTGAGAGAACCATCTACCGCTGCTGTGAGACAGATCAAGGGAGCTGAGGAAAGCTAAGTGCAGATTCAAACTTTACATGGCATGCAATCTATTATATAAATAAATAGGGCATTACAAGGCTGTGAAAACACTGATTTTTCTTTCCTGCTCATTAGCCATGGACTCTGTGACATCAGCTGTGGCCAGCGCTGCTGCTCATGATGCCGAAAGGCGTGAACACAAAGCAAAAATAAATGGGCCCCTTTCCTCAGCTTAGAGGGGAGTTTTCATGTATCAGTGTTCGTGAAGATACATGCATCTGTTTTCAGCAAACTGTCACAGCAATATTAAAACCTGGAACTATTAATATGGGGGTGCTCTGTGATTGAAAGACATGCCTGATGTGTAATTCTCTCCCTGCAATATACTCGTTACCTAGAACTAACACAAGTACAGAGTTTGCATACCCAGGAACAAATTTATGTCATGCAGCATCAATGTAAGGAATGCAACAAAAAATGCCTGGGCAAGGCCTGCAGTATTTTCCAGTGCTTTAGAGTTCCAAGTCAGGAATTGTCTTCAGGAATCCTGTCCTAACTCTTTGTCTAAAGGAAGCTATGCAATATGGAAGAGGTCCCTAGTAGAGAACCAAAAAAGGCCAGGAGATCATGAATTTCCCTAACTCAGACAAACAGGGCTCTGATCAGGCATCCTTTGCCCACACTGGCGAGCACCTGAGGCACCTGCATCTCCCACCAGATGAGGACCAGCATTTATGGGTACCCTGGGGGCTTCAGGCAAGCAAAAATGCTGCATCTATGGAAAAACCAAAGACAAGCATCTGCTGCCTGGGGTAATATGGGCAGAAAGCAGCACCAGCTAGGGGAACTTAATTCCCTTTAATAAAGTATTGCTTGTTAAGCCAATTGATTCATGCTTGCAAGTGTGGAAAAGCAGCTTATTAGGCACCAGGTAGTTTGGTTTAATTGTCCTGGATTTCCAGGTGGGAACTCCAACCAGCATTTAACAACAAATCCCTCTCTGTTTAAGCTGGGTCCATGCAGCTGGATGCCAGCCAAATTCTGGCAGGTGCTTATCACATCTATGACAATGAGAATATCACCTGACAAACAAGGCTCTGTAACCCCAGCTAACACTAAAGAAACTTATGACAGCCGTTGAGATTTTTTAGCTGCTCCCCAGAAGGCAGGGCACAGAGCCTTGCTATTTTATCTTGGCTTTGTTCTGTTTAGGGACAAGAGCACCCTGAATACAAATGGCACAAATCAGACTATGCAATTTTTTACTTTAGTGTCAAAAAGAATGTCTAACAACAACAACAAAAAATGTTAAAGACCATCTTCCTCTTCTTCAACATTACAGTCCTTTGATCTACAACTATCTCGCCCTCTGAAATTCACCATTTCCAAAACACAACCTTCTTCTTGGTACAAGAAGATCAATTCAAAATGAAAACATCACATGAATGCAACTGTGTCCCTGATGTCAAAATAGGAACAGAATCTAAGAGTAAACACAGAAGATGTACATGTCATTTGTCCTTTCCTGAAAAAGAGTGGTATGATGCTCTGAAGTCCATAATGCTCCTTGCAGCACAGCATCTTTTTGTATGGCTTGAACCACTCTCAAGGACTATATTTACCCACTCACAATAAGCCAAATAAAATGGTTTGAAATGAAATTGCCAAACTTAACAAGAAAACATTGTGGCAGCTTCAAACCTCCACCCCATTTCCTGCTCCATCTCAATGCGGCCGCAGATGCGTTTATGCTGTGATGATGAAACTCCTACAATGCACAGAGAGTACAAGAGCTAAGAAAAACATCCAGGGTGCTATTGAATTTCAATTGAAAATCTTACAGCACTTAAAGCATCCAGTTATTTTTACCTGAGGTTCTGGTGATTAACAAGCTGTGAATGTCAGATCCATCTAACTCACCCTGAAAGCACCGGAGAGGGAACCAAGGAGCAGGTCCTTAGGACCACTTACTGAAACAATACAAAAGTAAGAATTATTATTATTGCTAGTTCCACTATTGCACTTCAATTCAACTGAAAAGCTGCCCTCCCATAACACAAAGGTAACTCGGGTGCCTCAGGAGATGAAACAACTAGCATTTTCTCCAGCTTAGCTTATATCATACTTTGCAAGATGAAACTGTGACAAACCAACTTTCTCTGTATTCACAAACACAGGTGATTTTAATTCACAGCTCTGCCTTCCCCTCCCCTACCTATGAAAGTGTCAGAGTGTTATGAATATCAACTAAGATAAGACTGTGGTACTAAAGGCTTAACATGCCTCACTACCTAATATCTGCATGCCTGCACGGCTAAGCATCAGGCCAAAGCAGGAGACAGCAAAAAAGTGTGTAGTTGGGCATTACCTTCCAGTGGAAAATATTTAACCAGATGGGAATGTTATTTATATGTGATGCTTCCCATTAGCAACGACTAACGTTTACAGTATGAAATACCTCCTTATTACAGCACTAGACTTATGACATGCTTTTAATACTTCGCACTATTTTTTTTTTCCCTTCAGCAGCTCATACTTTCAAGTCATCTATGCAAGAATCACTGAACTATTATGGTCTGGTGACCTGCTTAGCACGAAGCAAGGCAGCAGCCAGAAGATAAGGAAGGGAAGAGAGGTAGTGGTGGGGACTGGAGTTCGTCACTGAGTTATGATTCATCACTAATTTATGTGGGATGCTGCGTAGCACAGGCGAAATCCAAGGACACACAGACGCATTTTCTTTTCTGCATATAGGTGGGGCTCAGTTCACAGGATTTCCCCTTCCTCTGACATTATAGATCTTCAAGGTTGCTTATCCGACAGGGAACACGGGTTGGAAACCTCTGGGAAAACCCACAGTTCACCCCAGCTGAGGGCGGGTCAGCGCTATCTCCTCAGGACAGCTCAGGCTGCAAACGCCTCAGGACAGGAATTTTTTGGACCTGCAAAATTTAGCATGAGTCAGTGTGTGTGCATGTAAAAGCTGTATTTTCCTTGCACAAAATCTTGTGCTTAAAGTTACAGTATGTCCAGTGCATGTGTCTTTTAAAAAGACTATTTATTTCATGCCCAGCAGCACAAAGTCCTGGTGCAGCCATTTTGCAGGCAGCAGCGTCCAGCTCCCACACTTGGGAGGGCCTGGCCCCTACGAGGTCACTCCTCACCCAACTCCAGGCTG
Source organism: Cnemophilus loriae (assembly GCA_013397755.1). Lineage (NCBI taxonomy): Eukaryota > Metazoa > Chordata > Aves > Passeriformes > Corvidae > Cnemophilus > Cnemophilus loriae. The sequence goes on along the minus strand of VZTF01003492.1, from coordinate 43,820 downwards.
GGCAGCACTGCCACCTCTCCTCCTGAGCCCATGGACTCCAGAACAAGCCAGCCTGCTCAAACACAAGCTCCCCATGCCGTGACATTGAGGGGTGGCAGCCACGGCTGTGCCTCAGGACAGGCACTCTGTCCCCAAAGCAATGGGAGCCCAAACAGACCTTTGCTCTGTTGCAAAATGTGGAATATGTAAAAGTTTTCTCAAGAATGTTCTTTATTGTTTGATCTTTGTATACTTTCAAGCCTAACCAACAAGAAGGGAGATGTAATCTCTGTGAGACAGCAGCTAGCAAGCAAGCTCCGAGTGATGTGCAGGTGTTAGAAAGACAAATTACTCGTGGGTAGAAGTGTCCTGTTAAGGTTTAGGGCTTGACACATTTCAGTGATCTCCGACACCTTGGGGGAAGTTACCAAAGCTTGGGAAGAAGGATGTACCCTTGATAGTGCACACAAAGGATGCAGAATTTACAGGCCACAAGGACATTTGGCAGAACCCCCAAGATAAAGATACACTAATAAAGCCACCACAGCAACTGTGCTGAATCAGCTCCAACTGTGTAAAAATTAGTTCTGGCAGGCACAGATCACGACCACCAACTCATGGCCACCCACCCAAAAAATGCCCCAACCCAAGAGAAACACTGAGCATATGGACTAATTAGCATGGGAAGCAAGAGATTCATGAACCAATGAAAGATCTAATACTAATTAATAAGAGAACTATGTAACTTGTAGCCAATGAACATTGATGCCTTTGTTTGCTAAAGTATATAAATAGTGAAAAGTTTTGGTAGCCGTTGTGCTGGCTTTGGGGATTTGCCACCTAGCTCCCCTTCCTGTGCAGAACTGTAAAGAAATCAAATATCTCAAATTTCTGTGTAGACTGGCCTCTTGCTCACCAGGTGAAAGAACCTAATTTGAGACATCTCCACAGTACCAGGTTGCTTGCTCCCATTGCCCAAGCCCCCTCCAACAACAGCTGCCCTACAGGCTGGCACAACCCCAGAGAGGGGCCAGGGCAGATCACCTGGCTCTCTTCCACTCAGGATCTCTTCCTCAGCCCTCCCTGTGTCCCTCAGGCTGCAGGCTGGCAGGGCAGAAGCCCCTCTTACCATGGCAGGCACTGGAAGGGCAAAAACCAGCTCTCCAGCATTCATGCACCCATCTGCATTCCCCTCATTAAACCTCCTGTCAACACAGCCCTGCTGAGACAGCAGCTCTCAGAGCTGGCGCATTTTCTGGCTGCACCTCAAGGCCTGGTTGAAAGCAATTAAAGCTGCTGCTGGGTGCTGAGCTCCCGAGGGCCAGCCCTTGTTTGGGAGGTCAAGGCTGGCAGGGCAAAGCGAGAGCATGTCCAGCCAGCACGTCCACACTGGGGGGTGTGTGCAGGCAGCCTGGTCAGGAGGCAGCGCAGGATTACACCGAAGGAACCGACAGGAACAGACTCCCCAGCGCAGAGCATGTCTTCTCCTTGGGTCTAAGCTTGGGTCAGCCAAATCCCAGAGAGCTCAGAGGAAAATAAAAACGGAAAGGAAATTCCCCTGTGCCCATTTCTTCCTCCTTGGCCTGTCCATCAAGTTTGTCCCTGCTTTAATGGGATCTGGACAAAACTTGCATGAGTATCCATGATCATCTCGTGCTTCCCTTCTTTTTAAAATAGGGGCAATGATACATATTTTGCCTTCAGGAAGGCTTTCTTTGCAGAAAAAAAAAGAAAGATACATGACCTAGACTACAGAAGAAACTGTTCTCAGAAAGCAGTATCAGTGGTTCACTGTCAAATTGAAAGGATATTTTCCATGATGATCTGTCTTGGGTGACTTGAACACTTTCATAAATAATCTGGATGATGGAAAAGAACATGCTTACTAATCCTGCAGATGACAAAAGCTTTAAGGAAGTTTGACAACAGAGATAGAATGAACATGATTTTGATAAAGCAGAAGAACAAACAGTTTTAAAAATGTAACCCAGTAAAGAAAAATGCACTGGTCTACATTTAGTAAAGATAAGCACCTGTGTGAAACAGGGAAGGGCAAAGCAGTGGTGCAGGAATGTTTCTGGGATGTTTGTAAGGAATCTTAAAATTAATGTGTCAGAGTTACATTAATGAAAAAAGACTTGGTTCATAAAATGCAGTATCTGTAAGAAATCCCCATGGAGCAAAAATAACAGAAAAGCAAACAGTCCTTAGATCTTGGCTGAAATACTGACCTTACAGCGCTACAGGCCAGCTGGAGAGAGCCAAGAGTGTCAAAGGAACAGAAACTATGACATGACTTGACATTTGTCATAATTCTTTCAACCATCCTGCACAAAGTGAAGATTTAATGAAAACATAACTAGCTGTCAGGTACAAGGAGAACTTTCCCAAACTAGGAAGGAATCATCTAGTTATTACGTCCCTAAAGGAAGGGGGAAAAGTAATGACTTAAGATGTCAGTAGTGAGAGTTAGAGTGAACATCGGAAGGGGTGAGGGGATGCTCTTCAACAGCAGCCACCACAGAGCACTAGTGAGATTGCTTGGGGAGGCTGAGGAGCCACCATCATCAGCCGCTGGTTAAAGCAGGTTGGACAAACCTCTGCTAGGAGTGACATACTTGGAGGAGGTAGGACCAGACCCTTGCAGCACTGAGGTTCCAGTTCTGTTCACTGGCAAGGGTGGAAGTGAGGGCGTTGCTGAGTCAGCCGTCCCCAAGTCACATCAAGCATGCACTCAGCTTTTTGCTACCCTCTGCCTGCAGGAACAGAAACACCAGGCAGTTTTATGAGATTGACCAGTCCTCTGAACAGCACTGCTTAAAACACCTCCCTCCCTCCTGGAGCTATGAGCAATCTCAGCATATGAAATGCAAAACTGGAGTTAAGTCTCCAACTGGCCACAGGAAATACAAAATTGTATACTCTGACTTGAAGGGTTTATGTGAATCCAGTCAGAACCTTCTGAAGTGGATGCCTCAGATCAGGCCATTAAGTCCCTACACAGAAGCCTAAATCAGTGGCCTCATTTTCAAACACACACTGAGCACTCAGCAGCTCCTGGAGTGTAAGAGGAGATGGTGATTGCTTGCCACATCTGAGAACTCGTGCCACTTTGGCTCTGAAATGTCGACCTGAAAGCAATTTTCTATGCAATTCTTCACAGTCCTAATCTTGGTGTTTTGTGAACACTTTCCCTAGATTTTTTTTTTCCTAGGCCATTATTTTTCTTTGTAATGTAAAAATAAAAATTTCACATTAAAGCAACTCCAAAGCGCTAACTTTACAAATCTTCAATAGGTGCAGAACTTCAGGCTGAGAACTACAGCACGCCGAAGATTTTACCATATCAAACAGAGTTTGCACTCCCACATCCCCTCCTGCATTCATAATTACATTCTGACTCACATTATAATCACATTCACGTCCCAGTCCTGCTCTGGAAGTTTCATGGCTGCAGGCAGAGACATATCTTCCAATGCACAGCACCCATCTCTGGGTAAACTGTGTGGAATTACTGCCACAGCCAAGGGACAGACTCCTCACCATTTGAATGCATCAGTTCCTGCACCTGGACTTCTGGCTGCAAAAGCCTGTGGTGCAGAATCCTCAACAGCCTCTTTAATAAACAGAGGTGCAAAAAGGAACACTGTTCTAGCATCAAATGGAGAGATTTTGTTACAGTCTCTCTGAAAGAATGCTGGATTTTTCAGAGCTTAGGGATAGAACAACTGTGCTCTAAGAGGGATAAGAACTGGTTACCTACTCTTCTAGTAGAACAAGAAAAATCAATTTTACTCCCAAACTCTGTTTTTTTTATGTAACATGCATCAAACACATGCTTCGAACTGGAATTCTCAATTTTTCCCAGAGTTCATCCTCCACAAACTCAAAGAGCACACTTCAGGAATTTAGCCAAGAGGATGCACAGCCAATAACAGATGTTTGGAACGCTGATTAATGCTCAAAAATAGGAGAAAGGGACCCACTAAAAAGGTTACCCTATTACTGTGGAACACATGTGTTGGGCCAGTTACCCAGGGTAGCAGCATGTCCATCGCAGGGAAAGGAGGAGTTCCCACTTGCTTTAATGACTGGTTTTCCTTGGATTATCAGTTGACTTTCCTTAGTCTACTGCATTTATCTCAGGTGGTTTATTTTAGAGGGTTGCAATTCACACAGCATCAAGTTTGCTCTCCTTTCCCTCATTCCTCTTCATAAACCTTACGAACAGTTAGGAGACTTAAAGTGAACCACATACATACCAGAGAATAAGAACCCTTACCTGATCTATAAACTCCTTAGATTTCAGCTACTTTAAACAAAGTACAAGATAATTATAGTTTATAGTACACTAAGGACATATTTCTTAAGAAAGCTTTATTTTGCATGTGTTTATGCTGTCCTCTCATTTCTCCACCTAGAAATCAAAATATCCCAAGGATATCCATGAACCATGCTGAAACTGGAAACACGGCCAGCAAGTACCTGCTGAGCTCTCCTAGGTCAGATGCAATCATCAACAGCTTCCCTTATTTCAGTAATTTTTTCTTCACAACTATTAAAACATGACTTTTTGTATCTTCACATTAAAAATCCTACCTGACAACGAAAAAAAATCCCCTTCCACTTCCAGTGAGTAAGCCAACCCGACGTGCAGCAGCTATAAATTTGGAAGCTGTTTCCCACTGTCACACGTGACACCTTCAGTTTCTCAGGATAAAGTCAAACACCACCCTGCAGCCTCAGCTGCCTCACCAGAGACAGGAGACAGCCTCCCATGTCTGTGTGAGCCAGATGGGGAAAGCCACGTGCCAGCAGCCACACGAGGTGCCACACATCTGGCCCAGGCCACCCTGCAACGCTGCTGACACAACCTGCCCCTGGCAGCATCTGAGAAGGCAACAACACATAGAGCCAGTAAACATTTCCCCAGTCTTATCCCTCCCTATACATATTTTAGTACCTTCTGAAAACAAATTGGCAGCTGAAAATAAACCAACAGAGGAATCAACATCAACAGGCAGAAGCAGCCACAGATCTGAAGGTGCAACTGTTCTGTAGGAAGCTAAAAAAAACCCCATTATTTTAAATTACTATTAATTATATATTTCAAGAAGTGATTTTGAATGCTTCATCTCTTACCAGAAAAGCTTTTGTTACTGTGAGTTCTTTTGTCTGAAGTTATAATTATTTGGATTCAGAGAAAGAAGAACCAGCAGTGGGCTTCTCTTCTTGAAAATTTGGTTGGCATTCAGGGTGAATAAATAAATCCTAAACCAGTCATATCTATTAGCTAGTCCAGTCAGAGATGTTCAGAACAATATAGGCAATGATAAGATAGTTGAGTTTGCCCTTAAAAGTAAATGACCATCATCAAAGAGTTGCTTTGAGCAGAAGCGTTGGGCTTGTGGGCAAGTCCAGCCTGATGGCAGGGCTCAGTCTGCCCGGAGCAGCTGCCACACAGACCTCTTGAATATCTGCTGTCAGCCACAGGAGGGCAAAGCGAGCCTAACCAAACTACAGAGACCACAGTAAAGCAGCCAAACCGAGGCAGGAGCACACGTGGGAAAGGGGAGAAGGTGTCAGGACCAACTAAAGGTAATACAGACTATTCCTAGACATCCTCCAAACCAAAGGTTTTTTCCCACTTCTCATTAACAGCAGGAGCCAGCTCATGAAAGGCCATCAGACAGTCCAGAGAGGAGCAGCCAGTCACCAGCAAAGGTTTTTGGGGACCAGACTCCCTTTGTGCAAGCCCAGTCCCAACTGGCAGCTCTCTGCACACAGAAAATTAGGCCCAAAAACCTCAATAGCTGTGGAGGCATTTGCCAATCAGAGCCCTGAGCACTGATTCCTGAGTAAACTTATTTGGCCATGGCAGACACAGCGGCTATTCATAATTCAGCCTCAATCAAAAACAATTTTGTGATTTGAAAGAATACTCGTTTTTCATAAACGCTGGCATCTCCCCAGCTATCACTGAACTCCCTGGCAGCCGGCCAGACACATCCACTGGTGGCAGCAGTAATTCCTCCTCATTATAATGTTTATATGTGCATAGATGTGAGCCAGGTGAATTCACAACATGCATTAGAAAGACAAATGTATCACATACAGCAAAGAGTTGAGAAGGTGACTCTGAAGATTTTTTTTAAATTTTTTTTATTTTGTCAATAGATGAAAGCATGATCCAAATACACAGTTCTCAAGATTTTGGAGCTCCCAAATTCATTGCCAGAATTCTGCTAGACCTTAGCCTTTTACTTTGGCCTCAGATTTCCTTCAGTTTTCATTGAATAGATAATAAAGATAACCAGTGCATGATTTGTTTTGTAACTTGGTTGATTTTTTTTTTTTTTTAATTTAAACACTCTAGAAACTTTTTTAAAAAGTAAATCTTATTTTTACCTTAGAAAAATAAGGCAGATCACTCTCAGTTTTGCTGCAGGACCTGAGGGAAATAAGGGGTGCTTATTCTATGCATTTTTCATCCTAGCTTAGAGCTGTTATATATAGGTTTATTTTTTTCCCTCTTGGACACATTCTCTTTTCTCACTATCAAAAAATCAAGTCTTAGGGGGACCCAACAGAGCACAAAGGATGCTGTGTTTTAATTTGTTCCTTGTGTGTTTACATCATCCAAAGGAAAAATTACTTCAGCACACACATGACTATGACCAGAAACACAACAGGCTGTGTCCACCTTCACTGGTAGTGCACTTTAACCAAGGTGAACTCTTCTCAATGTGCACATATCAACAGCCATGACCAAAACAGTTTGGCTAAAAGTCCATGCCTTGCAGCCTAAAAATATCCCAGTATTTCAAATGTAAAAGTCGTACAAAACAGAAAGACTTTTCAGAACAATCCTTTTCACCCTGAGCTATATCTCGAAGAGGCAAATCCAGGGGAAAACACTCCTTCATGTGCCACCTTAAAAATAAAAGATAGCTGAGAATAGCTGCCAGTAGCACTCCAATATTATCACTCTGGTTTCCTCCAAAGAAATCATGGTCTCTAAAGCCAAAAAGCCTTATAATGAGGGGTTATGTATCTTTGCCTTGTGGTTTTCAAGCCAGATGCACACCCCCATTGAACATCCCCATGCTTTCAGGCCAATTTTATTTGATGAAAGCAGTCTGATCACAAGACTGGAATCTTGAGGCCTAAGGAAAATACTGACCATCATGAGACTGCCTTGCAATAGAACAGGGGTGAATTGTGAAGGGGAGAGGTCTTTAAATATAGAGGCTGTGTTTCCTATCCGTGCCTGCTTGTGCAGGAAGCACGTGCCTGGCTTCTCCCCTCAGGTGGCAGGCAGTTCAGCTTTCCATCCAAGAACTGAATTTGCAATTTCCAGGTGTATTTCAAAAGGAATTTGAAAGATCCTCTGCTTGTCTGCAGGTATTTCAATCCCATCACTCAGGCAGGAACTGAACAGCTGCTACATTAAAGGGAAAGCCCACGCATCAGAAGTGGAAAAGAAGATGTTACAAGCAGACCTGAGCAAAAGGCAGCTTATGATTTAGTCATGAGAAGGTAATTAGGGGTGTAAGAGCACTGGAATACCCTAGCAGATACTTTCTCTGAGGCCTCCACCTCGGGAAGGCAAGAGGCTCTGCTGCAAATGCATGCAGGATCTATGTCAGCTCTCCTTGCCACAGATCCCTGCCACCTTCCAGGGCTCCCACACCGAGACGTGCTGAAGTAGGACCTTGTGAAGCAAAACGGTGCCAACCATGCTTGTGTCAAACTAAATCTGAAGAACAGTTAAAGTAATAGGGAGGACTGAGTCTTACAACACCTGGGGAAAGGTATTGAACCTGAGGCAGCCTGTCCTGATGCATTCAGGCCTGCTCTTAAATTGCCCCAGTTACATCTTCCCAGGTGAGGATTTGTAGCTCACAGAGCAGTGGGGCTGCAGACAGGCAGGAGAAACGCCTAAGGCAACAATAGAAAGAAGGGATAAGGCAGCAGCTGAGGAACCAGGGAAGTGCTACTGGACTGTGGGATGCAAGAACATGCACACAGGCAGAACAAAAGGGTATTATCTCAAAATGATGGGAGGGACAGGAATGGCTGAGCCAGAGATAACAGGAGTCAGCAGGGGAAGGAGCTCAGGTCAGACAGAAGCAGGAGGACTTCACCACTGGAAAGTTTAAGTGACAAAGAGAGATACTGGGGGTTAGCAAATACAGGAAAAGAAGGGAAAGTCAGAGTCTCTCTATACAAGGCTGCTTTGAGGAAGGTCAAGCTCCTTGCATTTGGTGGGCGGGGGAGGGGTGGATAAGAAATACTTTTTTAAATCCTTAAGCTGCTTTATGATCTTTTGAGTTACCTTGGGTTGAGTTTAATTCACTATTTGCATATAATTAGTTTTTTGCTGCTAGGTGGTCATATTTGCCATTTTGAGTCTAATTAATCATTAAGGCACCTGGAATCTTTGTACTGACATTTGAGAGATTCAATATATAAAGGCAGGTTTGCTTTGGTTCTTTGGTTCGTGTCCTTGCTGAAAACAAAGCCAGAGGCAGATCTAACACCATCCTAACGCTGCATGCTTATAACCTTCAAACCTTGACAATCAGGTATCTTTATAAGCACTTCAGGTGTGCACTTCTAAGTCAAACTGTATACTCAGAATGTCTTTCACAGCAACTACTCATCTATTTGGTGCAGAAATAGATTTTAAAAAGCCAAATACACTACAAAGGAAGTGAGGGAGTTAAAACACTTCCCTGTCTGTATGTGCTTAATCAGGCAGTCGTAGCCAGTGAGATGGGCCTCTTCAGAGAAGGATTCAGCATCATCAGGGTGAGTTTTCTGAACATCTAGGACAGCAAACAGACCCTGGGAAGTGGCACAGCTCAGAGACTGACAGCAGGATAGAAAACCTGGGACTGTGGGTTCAGTTCTGCCCATTTTTACATGGAGCAGAATGTAGTGCCTGCTAAAGCAAGGTGTTCCCAAGGGGACAGGATGCAGTTGGTACAAGAGCGAGGAGAAGGAGGAGTCTCAAACCCAGCTGGACTCAGCCCAGCAGAAACCTCGAGGCCATACCCTTCAAAAACTTTAGGCAAGTAATTAAGTATTTTGAATAAACACTCATTGGTCATCTAAGCTGACAACAGGAATTAAAAGGGTAAAATTTGCAACAGAAAAGTCTGAATATCAAAACTCACAAAAATTTCAGTTCTCCCTGAGTGAATCAGACAGAAGAAATAAGGCACATTTCTAACACTGATTTACTAGAGCTGGACTTTGCATTTTTGCCATTACCATTATAGCAATAGTTTTGATTGACAGAAGCTCATTTTTAATTAGCCAGATCAACCAAGGCACAACATCAGCATTTCTGAAAGCATCTGAAAAAGCAGCCTACTTCCGCAAGAAAAGCTTATTTTCATTTGAAGATTAAAGGTTCTAGACAGCAGTAATATGTTTCTATCTGCCATTTCAAAAGGAGGACTTGAAAACATCAGGCAGTAGCACATGAGAGATTAAAAGATACAAGAAGATAACTCACAACCAATCCTGCTTCTCACAGGTCTTTCTTCCTTAATCCTGTCCAGGAACAGCCTTTAACAAGAACAGCATAACAGCATTAATCAAGGATTATTAGCAAGAGATCTTAATGCAGCGTTTTCACCGATCCATCTCGGATGCACTCAGTGCTTTGCTGGAAAGCGCCATCATCCCCGAAACTGGCAACCAGACAATCACACAGCAGAAAGTGAAGAGACCCCTCCTGCTTGGCAGAGCAGGTTGTGTGGTGGGCCAGAGGCAGCAGAAAAGCTGGGGACCAGGGCAAGGTCTGCTCCTTGGCTACAGTGACTGGAGATCACTGCCACTTTTTCCTCTGGCTTGACTTCAACACTGTGCTGTGCAAGGAGAGGCAGCTGGGAGGGGAAGGCAGGGAACAAATGGCAGAAATACCAGATCTACCTTAACTTTTTTCTTCCAACCAGTCTGAGAAAGGCCTTGATTAACCCACAAATGTGGCAAAATGATAACGTAGTAGAAAAGCTGTCCCAACCCACTGTTACCTCCACTGCTTCTATCCTGAGTAATGTTCTTGCTGTTTGAGGCCTGTTTAGCCAAGTAACATATTCCTGAAGCACACTGCTTTTCCAGAAAGCATTTCTGCTTGCAGATAGACTGCTTTCAATTAAAACTTCTCAGGAGAGCAGGCAGGGAGGCTGGGCAGGGGGCAAGCAGGCAGGCACACACACACATACCATGGCTTCAGCAAATCAGCGCCACAGTGGCCATGGGGGAAGCTAGTGGCTGCACCTAATGCTCTTGCAGAACAGGATAAGCAGAAGCAAAATGTGCTCTGCCTGGAGAAGACACCTGGCTATTTTTACACCCAAACCAGATGTTTCCACTTCGATGAAAGCAGTCCAAAAGAATTTTTTTGTTGTTGTTTCAATGTGAAACAGACACAGCTAAAAACCTTGAAAGCTGCAGCAAAGAGAAATCATCGTGCCCTGGACAGCTGGGACAGGGTGACTGCTAGCTACAGGGCATGGAAACAAATCCTTGTAGAAAATAGTCCTGCACTCAGACCACACCACTTAAGTTTCTCTCTCCTCAGCTTCATTGTCTCCTTACATTGGGGTGCCCATGAGCATTAATTTCTTCTATTGAGTGGACCTGCTAACAGCTATCCATAGCGATCTCTTTTGAAGAGAAAGCTAAGCCAAATATTTCCATATAATAAATTTAGACTCCACAACCTCACAGTTAAACACTGGAAACACTAGGAGAGAGTTCCTCTGGCAGTGGCGGTCCTGATGGCCCCATGCTCCTGCACACTGTTAACTCTGCCTCTGATTTACACCAGATTTCCCCAGCTGGCAACACGACCATCTGCAAACCTTACAGGACACATTTACAGTCTGATTGGCAAACTATGCAATTGCACATTCAGCATGCAAGGACTTGTTAGACACTCAGCTCTGGTTTAAATCCTCTTTTTCCTTTATTTTTAGCAGTCATAGCTGCTTTAGCTGAAACCAGGGGCTTTGTCACTTCTGCTCAGCATTGGCAAGGTTTTCACTTTCCGTTCTCCCCTGTTTCCGTCCTCCACTTTCTGTCCTCCCCTGTTTACTCCAGAGCTCGTGTTAAACGAGCACAGCTCACCCCTCTTGCAGCAAGGCTGGGGCAGCCACCACCGGCAAAGCCGGGGCTCTCACTGACCCGGCCATTACCCTGGGGGGGCCCTCTGCTACATAACCTGAATGCCACCTGCCGGGCACAACCCTGAGTGCCGGTGGAAGTGACACACATGACAGGACACTGCCTCTGCTGTTTTGATAATGGCTAGATATTGAGAGGGGTTATATTTAAGATTCAGCTTTTACTTACAGCTGGCACAGGGTTCAGCTTTTCCTTCTCCGATCCCTGTAGCCTAACATGTACTGCAATCTTTGAAAAGCTGCTCCAGCTTTCCAGAAGCCGTAGCAAACTTGCACCACCTATCGACACAACAGAGCCGCCGGTTTGGGGCCAGGAAGGCAGCACAGCAATCCAAGAGTGCTCCGCGGTACAGAAACTCATCACCCTGCTCCCAGCACCCTACGTTACAATGGGCTTCAGAAAGCAGCGCTCCATCTTAGCGGCTGTTTGACACACAGTAGGGTGAACCAGATGTGGCTGTATCCCTCCCACCCATCCCAGTGCATCTGGAGGCCCCGGGCTGGCCGAGGTGTGCTGCTGCCCCTTTGTGACCATCTGTGCTTTGCAGAAGGTGTCCTGTGCTGCCTCACCTCTGGCTCAGGCACTTCTGGATTCCTTGTCACAAAGAGCCCTGGCCATAAAGAACTTCCTCCACTTGAAATTAACCTTTTTTTCTCCTTCCCATGTATCCCATGAACTCAAAGGCAACATGTTCTCCAATTTAATTTATTCCTACTGTATAACAAACTCAGTTTACCACACTGACCCTGGAGGGAAGGGGTGCCCATCCCTTGTGCAGGTTGCAGACATCCCTGGCACCTCTGCACCACTGAGCCTCTCCTGCACACTTCACAGCAGGCACTGACACATTGCTATTATCAGAAATACTACATCATATAAAATTTTCTTCCAGCATCATCTCTCCTCTCTGTGCAGCAGAAAGCCACAGATACTTCAGGAGGCTGTCCCAGGTGGTGACATCTGCGGTGACTTCTTTGAATAGCAGTCACAGCTGTGAGCACTGAACACAGTAACCACACAATGCCTGCCAGCAACCAAAGGATGCTATTTCTTCCTCACCTTTGACCACCACTCAGTGCCCTCGAGTCAGGGTCTCTGCAGAGGAGGAATCTCAGTGACCTGAGAACACAGCAGCCTCTCAAAATACAGAGCTGGCGTGACCGAGATGGACATCAGTCCTGCCCAGGGAGCAGGAGCTGGGAAGCTTTGATTTGCTGTTCCTTGGAGCCAGAAGGGAGAAGTCAAACGGCCTCAGAACAAGAGCTCCACAGGAATACAGGGTGTCTGGCCAGGCTCTTCCCAGACAATTTAGCTGCTATTCAGCATGCCCCACGTTTTGACCACAGAAATGGTACATTAATTCCACCGTAATGCGCTGAGCTTCCTACTGTGGGCATTGTGGATTTGCTTCATCTTATAACAATTTTAACTTGCAGGCTACAGCATTACCAGCGCACATTACGTTTTTACTCCTTCAAAGCCGTGTACTCACTGGGAAAAGCCGGTTTCATTTATCCCATTTTTCCCCATGTGCTTGGCCCACGCTCTGCTTTCCACCCGCTCCGAATTCTTTTCCAAGAAGCAAATCAAAGCAATGGTGTCAGCATTTTCAGATTAGGTCTTTAGATGGCATTAGATTTAGGTCATTAGATGTCTGTGACCCTCAGGGATTAATTTCACCTTGTTCATAAAAGGAACATGGGGAAAACATTACTATATGAATACCAAGGATTTGAACAGCACTTCCTCACTTCTCATAATAAATCTTTTTCTCAGACACACATTGAGTCACATCAGTTCCTCTGGAGATAAAGAAACAGAGGCAATGCCCAGCAGATGAGAATTTGCCCAACTGATAAAACATACAGTGCAGGGGGCAAAAACCAGCTGCTGTTTGCTCCTTTTGGTGGTGACACCACCCTCTGCAGTAATAGGGGGTTCCTTCAGCCCCTTCCAGGACTCATCCTTCGCTCCTGCCCCTGCAGCACGGACCTGCTTTGATCTCCTTGCCAGCAAGCCCTTTGGCTCCCGAGTCTTTTCCAACCTCACTAACAACATCCGGAAGCACACGTAGCTGATGGAGGATAAATGCCTAAGTGAGCACTGGTGCTGTCAGCTCAGCCCGCAGACTCACAGCGGGCAGGATCCAGCTCTAAACCTCCAGCCCAGGAGGACAAAGCTCTGGCCACAGGTACCACATCTGGAGCCAGTCCAGAAGTGATGAGGAAGATGAAAGACTGGAGAACCTGTCTGAGTCCTGTAGCAGAGTCTTCACATCTCCAAGAGCCACAAAACATGCATGGCAAACCTCAGAGACAACCAGAGAGGGGCCCCGGGTGGCTTCAGAGTTGAGCTGTAATTGGTGCCATTTCAGAAATGCTTCAGTGGCCTCAAGTTCAGAAATTCTATGTTTTAGGGCATTTGGGCACTCAGAAATTAGGTGGAACTTCCTTTCCTGGTTGAAATAACACACAAATCCTTCCAGGACAATCAGCACCTGGAGGAAAAAAAAAAAAACAAACATTGACCTAGGAAAATGTGGGAGCTTGGGATTTCAAAGTTTAAGTTTGAAGTTTATTAAGGTGTAAATCTGCTTCAAACCTGTATCAAGTAGGAGGCAGTTTGCTGGAGAAAGCCTGAAGTACAATCCAGTTCTACTCAGCACAATGTCCAGCTGCCTCTTTAATATAACCAAGACTCTTTCAGTGTTTATGCTATACTGATTCATCACATTAAATTATGATACAAGAGATGCAAAACTTAGAAACTACTTTTTCTAGCAGTCTTCAAAGACAAAAGGAGAAACCCCCTTTCACAACAGAGATTGTTCAAAAAAATGATTAAATAAAAAGCAATTTTAACCCTGCTGGCCTGATCCATCAAATCTTTGAGACCCCAAGCACCTTTTATGTGTGTTTTATACACTTACACCCAGGGTATATTAGTCAGCACGTGGAAGATGAACTGGTGGCATCCAGAGGCAAATCTATTCCTTTTTGCTAAAGACTCAGCTACATACCAGCTTTGATGCTCAGTTTTACATAGTGCAGCATCTGCCAAATGACAGCAGTCTCCAAGCACAGGTAAGAACCTCATGCCAAGAAAATACAGCAGTTATTTCATCAACAGTTTTGAACAAACATGTCTTAGCTTCTCAACATACCTGCTAGTATTACCCAGTCCATTGCTCTGCATGAGCTCTACAGTTTGAAACCTGTGTCAGATTTGAGGTATTTTAATCCATATTTTTCCAACTCTTTTTGATATTTGGAAAAAATTACACTGTTGTCTTTCCTCATATATTATATATCACTAGTTAATTGCAGAATAACCTACTGTAACCTAGAAAACATTATTGTTATTGACTCAAATGTTCCTTTCCCAGGTCACTGCCTTGACTAGGATAAAGCAAGTACCAAGGAACTGCAGTGATCCAGAAAGTGCTCACCAACTCACATGAGGGCCAGATTCTCATCTTTATTATAATATTGTTTCTTTCCAAAAATTATGTATGAGACAAGTCTTTTGATATTCAATAACCTGTTTACGGGAAATGACTTTACACAAAACATCAAATGACTTGACAGCAGATTGAATTTAAAATATGATTTTTTAAAATGCTCATGAAATTCATATTGCTTTAAATATAAATTAGCAAGAGTGCCAGAAGGGATGAATGTATTTCACTTCTTGACTGCAGATAATTTAAATGTACAGTTTTACCTACATTACCTCTATTCATTGTTCTTTCCTATTAAGGGATGAAGGAGCTTTCCTAGCTGCTCTGCTGCCTGGTTGCATAGATTTCCTGGGAATGTCAGGAGGTGAAGGGATGAAAGGAGAAGCCTTTGGACAGGCACACTGCCATGCCAGTGCCAGATCTAACCTGGCTATCCTAGATCGACAGGATTCCAAGAGGAAAACAACCGCACAGCATGAGGGGTGGTTTCATTTTGCTGTTCCAACCAGATTGTCACCTTGGTTCCAAGAACATTAACTGCACTGCTGTGATGTGCCACCCTTAAAGGGAAGGCAGTACTCAAGATTCACAGATGCTGGTGGTTGAGAAGCACAACAAAAATCAGAAGGTCTGCAAAAGCTTACAAAGTTTTATTAGTAAATTACTCACTTGGCATGGAAATTGCTACAATAGTCCCTGAGCTGCTCTGTAGGTACACAGCAGTGGGGTTTGGATAAAGAGGGAGGGTGAAAGGGAAGAAAGACAGAGAAAGATTAATTAAAGAGGAGGAGAGAGAAAAGAAAGGAGAGAAAAAGATTACCAGCCCCAGCATAGATCCAGCTGATGGGGTGTCCAGGGTCCTTGGGGTACCCACACACCTGGGCTTGGTGGGGGTCAGTTTTCATAGGTATGCTCTCCCTGCCCTGGAAAGTTTCTCATTTTCTATGCAAATTAATTATCATGCACAGTCCATTCTTTCAGACCTCTCTGGAAACAGGTCAGAGGGTTTTGGTGGTCTTGATCCCCTGACACCCATGCCCACTTCTCAGCCTCATTCCTGTGCTTGTGCTGTGCTGGGTTGTGTTTCTCTCCAGGAGCCAGAACAAGGATCTTTGTCCCAAGAAAGTGCTGCTTTCCAGCCACATCCTGTTCTTTCTCACAGTGTGTTATTACCAACAATCTTTGGTTGGTTCTGCAGCTATCTGGCTATCCATGTTTGAGACATACACATTGGCCCCTTATCTTCTGGGCTTCTGCAACAACCGAACATACATGTATCCAAATTAAAAGTGAAACCCAGCCCTTATATCCTCTGACCAGTGTTCACCATATAGTAACATCCATCACCTAAAGCAGTATTGTGTTTCACAGAGCAAATTCCAAATCTAATAATTATATTATTCCAATGTGAATTCTTCCCACGGCTTTAAATAGAGTCAGTATGCTTTATTTTCTGCCCATAAATACTCCGTGTTTTAAAGATTTGCTGCCTGCTACCCCAAAGCGAAGCTAATGGGATACGTGCAAATTATTTTGACAGGCCTCTCAGCTCCTAAGGGGAGCTTCAGAATCTTACAATTATTAACAAATTCATACAGGAAGTAACAATGATACACATTTGATGGTTCATACTACTCTGGCAGAGACCTTAATACTCACATAGATGTACAGGCTTGTATAAAATCATATCCAAAATTTCACTTAATATTTGAATTCAACCTCATACATGAGAAATAACCATCCCATTGGTTGCTCGCTTCCCATGCACTCAGCCAAACGCCTCTGGACTTCTATTTTTGCAGTGGAAGTAAAGCAGGAGGCAGCCAACATGATCAATCAAGAATAAACCTAATTGATCTCCACAGCCAGAATTCACATGCTTGAGACTGAGTCCTCAAAATCCCAGTACCTGCATAATCAGTTCCTGTTTCACTCTAAGTACAAAGTATTTAAAGACCTGGTAAAGTGCCACCGATGTGCAAAGTTTCAGAGTGCTTCAACAGAGAGCAACAACTAAAATAAACCTCTCTGCATAAAATCAGCTCTGTGTATTTTTCCACCCTCTATCAAATTAAGCATCCCCAAATTATGTTAAGAGCAGCCCTGTCTAAAATGTGAGGTGCTGTATTTCATCAAATATCTGAGATGACTCAGGATTACAAGTACTGAAATAAAATGGACATCCTGTTCCAGTTTCTTTAACTAAATTTTCTCCCTCAAATAGCATCAACAAGTGACTCAGTACAATGTCATAACAAACAGTACTTGTGCTGCAGCAATGTACTTGGCAAACAGCAACTCTCACAAATAAATCAGCCACATTTTACTGTAGTCCCTAATCAAAAGATCTTCGTTTTGTCTTAGGGGGCAAAAAAAAGAAAATCCTGTATAATAACCAGATGGCAAGTAAACAAATTATTTTCATAATAGTGGGAAAACTATTTGCCTGCATTTGGATGAACCCATAAATAATGTCTAGGACTTAATTTGGCTCCAAATTGTTGCACCAATTTTATTGTGAGATTGTACTGCTCTTCATTCTCACCAAGACCAGCACGAGGGACATCCTTTTGTCTCTCAGATTTTGGTTGGAGTATTCCAAGCACCAGCTAGGCTAGGGAGAAAATGGTTTAAGGCACAGCAGGACCAGCCTGCTTTAGATCAGAATCACTTGTGCAGGGAATTAACATCATTTGGGGCTGCCCACGAGCTGCACCTGCACGCTATTCCGGAGGGTTTCTGACGCACTAGAGAGACACACTGTGTCTCTCCCACATGCCCAGCTTCCAAGCAGTGACTTTATTGCCGTGTCACTGCTATCAAAGCATCAATAGGTCTGCACTGCAAGTTTCTTACATTTGGGAATCCTAACAAAACACTGAAATCCCCTTCTCAAACAGCATTCTATACTCCTGAGCAGTCAGCCAAGGTACCAAACACTACATTTTGCGTACATTTGGAAAAAACCCAAAAAACAACAAAACAAACCACAACCTACATCACTAGAATACCCAGTTCTCAGTAAAAAATTCTGTATGTCATTTATGTCACGTATATCTGATATGCCATTTGGAGAATCCACTCCTTCCCATCAAACAAAAATCTCATTAAAAATAAACTTCTCACCTGTAGCTAGCTCAGTAATTAGGTGCAGCTAAATTCATTAGTTATAATTCAGAGATTACATGGGATAATAGCATGCTCTAATAAAGAAAAACAACACTTAGCTTATGAACATGCGGGTTTGTGGCAATTTCCTTAAAGAGGAGCCTGCTTTATAAACACTATGGATACAAACAAAGTAGCAATTTTAATTGTTTACTGTGAGAAGTGACTATAAAAACAGCTCTCAGAAGCCCAGGAGACCAATCTTGCTGTTTCTTCCACACATCAAGTAGCCATTTTGAAGCTTTTTTTTTTTTTTTTGAGTAGTTGGAGCCCCAGGAGATCTGTGCTGCCCCAGCCCAGCCAGGGGAGAGGCTGCAGCCCGTTGAGACAGACCAGAGCACCTGCTGAGGCAGAGCCTTAATAGCAGACAGGTGAGACACAAGCAGCCAGCACTGCCTGGCAAATTGTGGTCAGAAGGTTCATTTTCTAATCAAGGGTGCTGCAACCAAGTGGTGGGGCTATGACTGGGTGAAGGTTTCTTTTCTTGCTGCAGACTAGAAGAATCAAACCCCATTAGGTTGTGTTTGCCTTCTCTGCAGCCCTTAATAACCTCCCACTGACAACCTTCAGCTGTGCCTTGCCTGTCAATTCATCTTCCTGATGTGCCTGTTGGGGTTAGCCCAGTCATATACACAAAATTCAAGCAATACTCAAAATCTCCCATTATCGAACACCTTGTTTCACCCTGACAAACAAAAGCAACATCAGTACTGCTTCCCCACATGACCTGCCAGTTTTCTGCTAGGCTTTTCAGCATCAGAGTTTCACCCTGTGAGAAAGACTGCACAGCAGCCTCCCTCAAAAATTAAACAGGCAGCAGGGCATTGGATTTCACCACAAAACATAAAAGTACTAGCTGTGAAAAGCGAGCACAGATTTTGGGAAGGGTGATGCCACATCTGAAGTGGATGGAGCTGCCTTTGGTATTTTAAGTAATAACCTATCCTTATGTGCCAGTGAAAAGCATATTGCCCTCTAGATTCACAACACTTTTTTTTTTTTTAATATATTTAAAATCACATGGTGGTGATGGTTCGGATGTTCCCATGGATAACTACTTAACTTTCAACCCAAGAAACAAAGCTGTATTCTTCCAAATAGTTTTACAGGGACTTCATATTTAACTTGCTGCCCAGCAGGTCAGAGAGCTTTTGGTCACCCCTAATACACTTACTCACGTGGTCCAGATATAACCATATCAAAGCAAAGGCAGTATTTGCAGAATGCCTTCCTTAAGTCACATGAAAGTTAGTTTTTTTAGCTCAAAAGAATTATTTGTTCAAACCCTCACAAACTTCATGCTATGGAACTACCAAAATAAACATTATGAACATACACCAAGCAATTTATTCTGCCACAGTGCTACCAAAGTTAGGTGCTTTCCTAAGCAATTATAGAAAGTCAGATGCATGGGAAAAAAACCAAGTTTTTGTCTTGTAAAATTAAATATTTTTCTGTTGGAGAGAGAGAAGTACTGTTTTTAATGTAGATCTGTTATGAAAACAACACAGCTCTTGATCATTCACTTACCCCACTGCTGCCATAGTCTCCAACAGCTGTAAATCCAGGCTCTGTCTTAGAACCCTTGAAGGGGGTACTGCTGCCAGGGCAGTTGGCAGCATGCTGGGATGCCACTGGAGCGCCCAAAACTCCCACATCAAATGCACAGTCCAACTTTTTGACAGTTCAGGTGCTTCAAGCTACCCTAGAGTAGCATTTGAGGTCCTAAATGCTGCTGTCAGCCCAATGTGCTATTTCTGAGGTCTCACCCACCCCTGGGAAAGCCCAAGAACAGCAACCTACTCTACTGTCTGCTGAAGAGTCATGCTTTTAATGAGTTTTTGCAACAGCTCCTTCTGCTGAGTAGATAAAAAGATCACCTGAGATTAATTACAGTAATAATTAAGAGCTGACCTTCTGGCAGTTAAGCCAGATACCTTGCCTTCCTAACAGCCCATCTCACAGGTGCAGGATGTTGCTGTAGTTCCTCAGGATAAGTTACTCTTCACCTGTTAAGAGATATGGAATTTGCCTTATTTTATAAATCACAGCCTCAAAACAACCCAAGCCACTCTCATTTTCCATTTGGAGGACTCAATGCTTTTTCAGAAGTAGAAAAACATTTATCTCCATGGTAAAGGGAGAACAGACTTTGTTTTCTCCAGTATTAATGACTTCTGTCCTTGCAAACAAAGATATAAATCTAGATGTTAGAGATAACCAGGAGAGGCAAAACTTACCCACTCTAGATTTAATTATTTTATAGCATAGATTAGGAAAAGATCCTGGAGTTGAAACAAGACTGACATCCCCACTTCCCAGCAGAGATGCCTGGTGCCCTGGGCATGGTGAGGAGGAAGAACAGCAGGTAACCTGACCCACTGCCTCCTCTGCCCTGGCCACACAATGCCTTTCTCCACGGGGCCTAACATACCACATGAATGTCTAAAAACCTTCTAAGTATCCAGCACCAGAGCACTATGTGGTTTTTGGGATGGCAAACAGCCACTAGCACAAGCCACAAGTCCAGCAGTCACTCCTTCTGCCTCCCTATCCATCACTTCCCTCAAAAATTGGTGTAGGAATAGGTATTTCCAAAGGCAGGCAGCCTGATGAGACAGACCCTGGGCTTTGGTATTCAGAACAGCTCAGCCTTAGTTTAAGCAGATATTTTGTTGTTTGTTCAGCTCTTTTCCCCCGTATCTTGGCACCTCACTGAAATGGGCTTCACTAGGCACTTACACAGCAGAGCTGTAAAGAAACCAGCTGGTTAATTTAAAAGAGTGCAGTCCTTACAGTTTTCCCCTCTGGGAACTTCTTGAAGCACACACACAAAAAAATTTATATTGTAACACTTTTTCTACCACATCATAAGTTTTACTTCCAAATCCGTACTCTGAGGGAAAAAAAGTCTCAGACATCACTCTGCATTTTCCAGGGGCAAAAGGAGATGCTAAATTAAAACTAAAAAACCACGTTTTTAGTGCAGGATTATGGTCTCACCTCCCATCCAAAGCCACAAAGAAGTTACTGTCTCTGCCAAGAGTACATTTTGTCACTAAAATAGTTGCTACTGCAGGCCAGCGTTAGCCCAGATCGACCACATATCAATAGAGAACACCTGAAACTCAGCTGCACGGGCCTAGGCCACAGCCCCTGGAAGGGACAGTGACAGGCAGTGCCAAGAAGCTTTTATGACAAGGGACAAGCTTTGGACAGGACAAGACATGGAGCTGATACAGGAGAGAAGGAACAGACAGACAGGCAGGGTCCTGAAAGCCCTTGGAAGTGGCAGAGTAACAAAGAGCTGAACCGCTGGAGCCACAGGAGTTCACACAAGCCACGGAGCAAGGCCGGAGGCAAAAATAATCTATAAACCTATTTCAGCTGAAGACATGGACACAAGAAGAATCTGAAGGAAGAAAGGGGAGTATTGCCCTGTGGGAACGATGCACGTGTCGTCATACAACTATTTTAGTGTCCCTGTTTAGTAGGAGCAGATATTGTTGTTTGTTGGACAGCAAATCCTTCCAAGGCCATGAAGCCAACCAACAAATCCTTACCCAACCCTCGCTCCCAGAAAATATCCATTAAAAAGCTACTCCACAGTTCTCCCTCGGTGTTCTGCACCCCACTGCCCACTGCAAGGCATGACAGTGACATTCCAAAGAAATCCAGCTCCACACAGGGCCAGCCCGCCAGATGCCAGAGACACAGAGCTACCCCAGCAAGTCTGCAGAGTATTTACGAAGGAGTTTGCTAAATTATACAAAGGGAATAATTTGCAACGTAATGGTGTGTTTGCATTCTGAATATCTGATTTCCTGTTCAACAAATAACCTAAACACTCCCAACCAAATGAAATGTAGACAAGACTTAAAATGTTTGAAGGAAAGCACTCATCCAGAAAATTAAGGTCAACACGGAACAGATGGTGCCTCTGAAAAATGTGGCTTCAACATTTATCTTTATGTAAAATAAAAATCTTTTAAAAACCTCCGGCTGTTTGGTGACAGTCCTACTTGAAATATTGGCTCTCGCACTCCATGGATAATAAAGAAGCACTAAAAAATGACTTCAAAATACTAAATCTAAATAAAGTTCTCTCAACTAGTGTGCAATAAGATTTTTGTGGGCGCGTAAATATATATCAATAAAATATAGATTCAAGCGCTTCTGTAACTGCCATAAATATTGCAACTGCTCTCCCCATTTCCATAAATATGACCCACAACTCCCAAGTGAGAAGCTTTTTCATTTGCAGCAGTCAGGAAAAAAATGATCCTTTCTTCTTTATCAAAGTCTTTTGAAAGGCTGAATTTGAAGCCCAGAACACGGGGAGCTGTGAACAACTTGTTACAGTGATGCATGAAACACCTTCTCCAGCCTCAGCGGATTCCATCAATGGGATTGCAGGGAGATCATGGTTACTCTTGAGGGCAGGCAATGTCACACCCAGCTGGGGAGGGAAACAGGGGCTCTAATTGGGCAGGGCTGTAAATTACTTTGGTAATACAGAAAGGAGCTGGAACAAGCAGAAATAATGAGACAGACCTGTCAAACACCTGAGGAGTAATAACATGCTAGAGACAAACGAGAAGAAGTACAGCACTGGCACGAGCAGCAGTGCAAGTACTCCCAAGGCAAGGTAAGCAACAGGCAGGGGAAGGCTCAGCAGGGCACCAGGTGAGCCCCTCCACTGAGAAGTTTTTCTCAGGACAGGTAAAAGAGAAGGCAGTCAAAGAAACCACAGAGCTGCACAGCAGGCAGCTCTCAAGTTTACAAGAAACAACAACAAAAAAAAAAAAAACCCAAAGCTCTCATATCCTGAGTGAACCAAATATTTTTGGAAGATGAGATAACACCTGTGAGACCTAAAAATACTGTCCTGTGGAGATGTCCTCCTGTGCATCACCCTGCTGACAGCTGGGGCCCTCTGACAGGCTGTTACTTCTGATCACAGGCTGCACACAGCACCTGAAGCTAATCCCTAAAGCTAATTCCTCAGGGGCCCCCTGCGTGCCTGGACTGAAGAAGTCTCACCAGTTTTGGCCATCAAAGCAGCCACAGCCATAGAAGGAGCCATTTGCTCATGTCACCCAACCTAAATCACAATTAGCTCAGTGACAACAGGCTGCTGAAGAACATCCCCAAAACCACAAGGTAATTACAGATCTAGTATCAGTTCTTGTTTTCCAGTCACCAGACATCCAACAGAACAACCACGATCAATGCACCTCTTTTTTCCAGAGTGGCTTCCAGACATTTACATCTTCTAGAAAAACCCAGCTTTTTGCGGCTCATGCCTTCAGGTCCAACAGTGATGAAGTTGCACAGCGAGCTTCTGCAAATCCACTTGGCTGAAAAAACTGCAGGAAGCTTATTGCAGCAATTTTCCTGAGCTGACACATCCTTCTAATTGGCTTCATGATACTGACTTACTGACATTTTGGGTCTCACTTCTTCTAGAAATTACCTCTGACTCCCCATACTACTGGGGAAAACAAGCTCAGCAAGAACATTTAGACTCACTGTCCCTAGCAATGGGCCCTGCCATCAGTAAAGCACAGGCAAAATGAAACCAGACTGGGCATTCCAGGGAAACACGTGCAAGAATGGCTTTTGCACAATAGTTTCTTGCTTCAAGGTCATCCCAACCCACATCACAGACAGCTCTGATAAGCAACAGCACAACAGCTCACCAGAGACTTAAAAATAGTAGAGAGTTTATGAAGTTCTCTTTCTCTCCCTACCTAAGGCTTTTTCAAACTAAAATAGATATTTTATTTTCTTCTAAAAGAAGGTTGTGTTGATTTTGTTGGTCCTATTGCATAGCCAAGCGCTGCTGCTGCACATAGAAATATCTGTCTGCATCAGGCCTCAACTCACTATTTCTAAAAATAAAGTAAGTCATATTAATTTGTTCCTCCAGCACCTGGTGTTTAAAGTTATTTCCTGGCAACTTCTGTTCTCAGCATTTAAACATTTTTCATATTCACCTTAAGTCTGACAGCACTATTGGTTATCCTTCTCTGCCTCACTAATAATTTGGTTGATGGCATGCAGGTGGGTTTCTCATAATTAAAAAACCCATTTGCAAAGTTTGTATTAGGTGATCTGAAAAAACAGAGCACTCCTTTCAAAGGTTAAATATAAGTAGGCTGCAGAGCTCCATGAAAATATTGCATAATTTAGGGATAAAAATAGTTTTGCTTTATTCAAGCTAGGCTGGATAGGTAGATTTTTACTGCAATCAGCCTAAACCTCATCTCTCCAAGTTACATGCTCAAGTTGATTATAGAAAATTAAATTTAGTATTAATCAAGCTAGGAAGAAGGAAATTACAAAAATTAAGCTAATGCATAAATCATAGAAAAGAATGGTGGAGCCAGCTAGAGGATATCATTTAATGCATCTTCATGCCTGTCCCACGCCAGCAACAACTCCCCCTCTCCCCAAGCCACTCCTGACAGTTATTGTCCAACCCTTTCAAAAATTTACCCACAACACAGGTACCAGAAGCCACCAGCCAGAGCCCTGCAGGGCCCCACCAGCCCCTCTGCTACAGGCCTTGCCCTGGCATCTTCCAGCTATCCTGATTTAGGGTATCCCCCACCCCTGCCCCAGCAGGCAGGGCCCAGGAAAGCAGCAGCTCCTCCCAGCTGCACAGACAAGTCACTTGAGTTTTGGGCACAGAACTGCAGGACTTGGCACCACTGGTAAAAAAAAAAAAGAGCAAACCCAAAAGGGCAAGCCCAATTACCTAACTACAAAGGATCCAGGCTTAGAAATATATATTCGTAGAAGTTTCCTGATTTAGAAAGAAAGAACTCTACATATTGGCTGTGACTTTCAGCTTGTCCACACCATCCAGCGTCTTCCTAAATTATGAATTTAGCATCTGACAGATCTGCACTTACCACTTTATCCCAGTTTTACAGATGAGAAGCTACTGCCTGCACAGGACCTGATCCAAATTATCCTTGAAGTTGGTGGGATCTCCCAGTGAACCCCATGGGACATAGGAAGAGCTGGACAAGCATGCTTCCAGATTTCCCAAATAGCTGTCCAGTACTTTGCAAAGCCATTTCACCCGCTGGACACGAACCCAAAGAAAGCATGGTAGAAGACTCTCCTGACACACTACAACATACAACTACACACCCGTGGAGTCACAGTTGATGGTGTATTAAGCCAATTTTGTCTTTTATATGCGAATTTATTTAACATGTAGCAGCCAGTCAGTCCTACAATCCACTCTACACAGCAGATACCAACCCATTTAAACTTGTATAATAAGGAAACATTTAGCTCTGGAGGTACAGTTAGAGCACAAGAATTTTCTTCTCTGAGCTACATCCTGATGTTTTCCTCCTTCCCTAATCTTACTTCCTAAGACATGTACAAATCCAGACAGTCTTTGTAAGCTAGGGGTGTGGGAGGGGAGTTTTAAATGAAGCTCTTACAACTGCATTGTTTTCTTTATGAGAAAAAAAACATCAGCAACTTATAGAAATTTAAAACCTAAACAAAGTTCTTAAGAGTTCCCCTTAGTCACTTCCAAACTTTTTCCTAATCCCTTTGAACTCCAGTAGTTTAATCAACAGCTCGTTCAGGATTAATCTTTTCATCCCGGTTACACACATACACAAATGTCCATCACAGAATAAATTAAAAAGCAGAATCCCTGTAAAGAGCCATAACAATTTCACGTTCTGTGGAATCAAGAATAAAGGACTTAGTAGCATGATGAAGGCTGAAGTCGGAAAGAGCATCTTCTAATGAATGGCTGGGAAGCCTGGGGCCCCTGCGCTCCTCAGCAGGGAGGGCCAGGCTCACCCCGCAGCACTGCACAGTCAGGGGAGCGCCTGGCTGGGGCACAGCCAGCGGGAGCTCCACTGCCGTCATTAACAGAGCTCACCAGCTCCGCGCTGGGCAGTCACAGCCCTGCCGCCTCCGCAGGAGCACGCACAGGTGCCGGACTGAGGGGTAATTCCCCAAATTAACTGACTGCAGCTCCTGAGCCAGCCGCCAGCAAGGGCTGCAGGGAGACAGCAAGGCACCTTCTGGGATCCCGTGGGAAAGCATCGCTGGACACCACACGCGCGGTGCAAATAACTGCTTGGCTCAGGGACTGAGAACAAAGAGCATGTTTGACTGGGCAAATCTACAAGCATTTGAGAAGCAAGGGAAGAACCTGGCAGGTGAAAACACATGGGCCATGAAGGAGCCCAGGAGACTTCCCCAGAAACACTCCAAACCCCATTGCTTTTACTAATCCCTAGTCCTATAAAAGCACCTCAGGAGCTTCTGAAGAAACCTGCCTTATAGTGGGGAAAAGATCTCTTGTTTTAGGAGTATGTATACGAGCTGCACAAGATGGCCATAGCAGCCAGCTCATTCCAAAACACAAGGTTTGATGTCTGTGACAAACATAAGGGGTTTCAGGGAACTGCACCTGCCTACTGAACCCCCGCCCTCTCCAGAGAACATGGTGGACACCCCTGCAATGATGCTAAGGGGGTTGTCTGTGCAGACACTGCACTGAAGTTAGAAAAGGTGTTTTCTACCACTCATCACAGCATTGCAGAAGCTGCACTCACTGCAGATGCCGTTCCTGGGATTTGTGATGCTGAAGAGCAGCATTATTTGGAGAGCACAGGACTGCAACCTGCTGGTTTCAAGTTATGGCCAAAGCTAATTAAACGAGTTGTGAAGGCAGATTACATTTCACATCCAGCATTTATATTTGTTCTTATAGCACCTTCCCATTTTCACTGTGGACATGGTATGTATGACTTTCCCCGTATCCAAAGTTAGGACAGTATGTCACACTACAGGACTGCTTTGCCGCTTTTGAATCAAGGTGAAAGATTCATGCAGAGGATGGACAGAAAAAACACACACAGGATGACTGCAGAAATACAGCAGAACTCTTTCTACTGCCACGCTGCTGCAGTCTGCCATCAGGCTTTGTGTGCTTGTCAGGTGATGAGGACCGGGAATCTTGTGATTCAAGTGTATAGGGACTACTCAGCTGCACTTCAGCACCGTGCAGTTTGTGTCTGAGTACACAAACACCTCCCGGTGTCTTTTTCCCTTTGGAAATCTGTATTATCCCGAACGAGACTCCCTAAATGCAGCCTAACCTTTAATAGGAAGACAGCTGTAAAGAGACTCCCTGGCTTAACCACTGGGCACCGGTGAACTGCCTTATAATGTCACAGAAATTCAACTGCTTGTTTGCATACAGATGTGTGTGTCTGTGTCTCTCTGTGAACTGAGGTGGTATGATCCCAACAGCTGTAAGGCAGGCTCCCACATTCCTCTGCAAGCTGAGAGCTTGACACTGACACCTCTGAGGGAAACGACTTTGTCATAGGTTCAGTGGAAGACCAGAGGACCTTGAAAAATTGTATTTAAGTCCATGTCCATTTCAGGGCACAGATTTCCCCTGCAAAGAAGTAAAAATTTATTAATAAACTGCAATAGTTTCATGTAAGAAACAGGAAAGCAGGAATGATACTAACCTTGAGAACGTGAAGACCAGTCTTCTTCCTCCCAACTGCACATCAATCATCCACTTGACTGCAGGGTTTTCATCTTATGCCACTTACTAGCATTAATCATCTCACTTTTTACTTGGAATTTGTGAACAAGTATTCTGTTTATTAGCTTAATAAAAGCTCAGATGCATAGAGCTCCAAACATCAGGCACCTCAGCACACACTAACACAGGGCTGCCCTTGATTTTAACTTCTTTATGCCACAGAGAAGTCAAGACCACCAGGACTTGAGATCCACACTGGAGATACTCCAATGAGTACCAAGTTCTCACCATGCCATCACCTGCACTGTTCACTAGCTAACTTTACAGCTACTATGGACTGGGCAGCAGTCCGTATGCTATGGCTCTCACACCATACTTACATCTTATGTACCTCTGGAACACGTCTCAGATACTTCCTCAGTTTAGAAGTCCTCTTGGCTTCCTT
Source organism: Cnemophilus loriae (assembly GCA_013397755.1). Lineage (NCBI taxonomy): Eukaryota > Metazoa > Chordata > Aves > Passeriformes > Corvidae > Cnemophilus > Cnemophilus loriae. Next base: position 16,016 of record VZTF01003492.1, on the reverse strand, counting down.
CTCACAAGCAAATCACATGTCTTAAAGCAACACTGCAGAAGAGGTTGTCCATGCATCTAGACCATACATCACATTTATTTAAACAAGTAAGCAATTTAAAGTCCCTGAGTTACACGTCGCCTTCTTACACCATTTCCCCAGAAGTGACTGCCTTCTGCTTCACCAAGGAGCACTGTTCTTCCATAGCAGCACCCAGAGGGGATCTCCTGAGGCATGCCACCCTCTTGTGTCCAAAACAAGTTTCACTAGTTCCACCTGGAAGTACCAGGAAAGCATTTTACCACAGTAGAGACAAACAACCCCCAGGTGTCTGGGCACACAGGTCTCTCTCAACCTCCCTTCAGAAGTTTGCTGTTGCTGATGCTTGCATTTCAAACGAAGTTCAGTATTTCACACCAAGCAGGGAGCTTGCACCAATTAGAAGCAGTTTTTCAACAAATCATGATAGAGTACCGAAAGCAGAAAGTATCAAATGTAAACAACTTGTAAACATTAGTAACACAGCGGTAGATTCAAATAACATGAATGACCACAGAGACAACTCACAAGTCAGAAACAGCCTTTTGTCATGAAGTCTTTATGGCTTGACAGAAAGAAAGTTAGATTTGTTTTTGATGTGGTTAGTGCAATTTTTTTTATTTGAGAGGTCAGTTAAAAAGAGTTAAACAGATGAATCCAGTATGACACCTCAGTTTCAGAGTTGTTTTTGAACCTGATCTGAAATATGGCACTGGACTCTCATCTAGAGCCAAGGCATTTGTGATCTCAGAAATAAAACCAGCTATTTGCCTCCCAGGACATGGAGGTTGTGGGGCTCTTCAAGGGATAATTCATATTTCATGTAAAACAGAGGAAGGAAAGCTTAACAGCATCAGAAGTGCAGCTGTGTGCTTGGCCAGTACCTCTGCAATCCAGATATACAGCTTCAACTAATACATAATTCATTTGGAAAAGTGAATGAAAGAAGGAAGGGGTAGGCAGACTCATTGAAGAGATGGGTAATGCAGCATTTGAGAACAGTCCGCTCCTGGAAATTCAGACTCCTGCAAAGTAACCTTGGGCTTTTACGCAAGGAGTGGCTACAAAAAGCATATTCCCCAACACTGTCTGAATTTAGATCCTCCTATTCTGCTATGTCATGCAAAGCAAGAACGAATACCCCAGCTTCTATCCAAAGCAAAAATCAGTGTCACTTTCCTTGACAGTGATAATGGTGTTTAGAGAGATTTTTTCAAGTAGTGTACGCCTTTCTGGAATCAGAATCAAGCTTCAAGACACTCACTACATCTTCAGCTTTGATCCGAGTTACCCATCCTCTGATTCCAGAGACACCACTAGGTCTGGCACCACCATTTCCTTACACTTATTGCTTTCACAAGCCATATTCATTCCCAGGACACCTAGCTCACCAGAGCATGTTTGCTCTTCCCCTTCATTTCTCTTCCAATACGAAGAGCTCCCATTATCCCTAACGGAAGTCAACGCATGCGTGCACAAGACAAGAGTAGACCTATTAAGGCTACACGGCTGACCAACAGAAACAGAAATACATGTATGTAACTGAAATTTTCTTCTGTTTAGCAAAGGGCACCGAGTTTTAATTGAGACACTTCCACCTGTGACCCTTACTTCCTTGTATCCACCTTCTCCCCCGACCCCCTTTATGTAAGGGGAAGACTAACTGTGCTTCCCCAATGCAGAACAAGAAATAGATCACATCAAGTTTGCTCCATACACCAAAAGGTAAAAAAAAAAAAACCAAAAAAAAAACAAAGGACAAACTGGTTCACAGTTAACTATAAATAAAAGTGCAGTAAGTGTTCAAGTAGAGTGTAGAGTTTAAGCAAGCTGTACAACCACATTTGGCATAGTTATCTTTTAAACGCCCTGCGTGGGTCCCTCCCGTTACTGACAGCAGGGGGAAGAGGCTGAACACTATTAGCTGGTGCTGGATTTACAGGTCCTCGTCCATTGCCTCTCCCACTACCTGCATAGATGTGGCCGTGGTTATACGTGAATGGAAATCCACTTGCTTCAGGTCCAGTTTGTAAACCATTTCCTAAAAAGACAGAAAAAAGGTTATCACAAGTTCCATGAGGTTAAAATCACTGATTTCTTACATAAGTTTAGCAACAGGGAGTACATGGAGTTTGCAGTAACCACCAAATCCTGAGGACCAGAAAAAAAAGTCTCTCTGGCACTGCAAGACCCCAAACCACAGTTTACCCTTTCCCTCCCAAACCACCTTCCCTCCATCCCTTCTCCTCTTCCTCAGCTAAAGCAAGAAGGGTCACAATAACAGCTTTGTAACACCAGCTACTGAGTATGGGCATTGTGTAGGCAGGCCAGAACAAAGGTTCCCTCTCAGCTTACACCTGCTTAAGGCCTTGAAGCATTTTCATATTTAAGATTCTATGTTTAAATACAGCACAAAATGATCTGGATAAGTCAAATACTGGAATTCAGATTACCACCACTTCTGTTTTCAGGAGCTAACCTCGCAGGAAAGCTATGGTGTCTAGCAAGACTGAAGTAATTTTTAAAGCCAATGTCTCAGGAAGTTTTAAAAAGCAGAATTTCAAGTGCTGCAAAAACTTCTCAAAAGCAACAAAACAACTTAAGATTAGTCAAGACCCCTTATGAGAGATAGGCACTCTGAATATTCTAATCTCCTCTCCTACAGGAGAAATCCTGAAAACAGTTTCAGGAAATGTTCATGCTTACATGCTTGAGGTTCAGGCCCCAGTCTGAAAGACTTTCTAGAGCCTAGTACACTTTTTTATCCCAAGAATGGAGAACCCTTGAAATAAATTTCTATTCCCATTAAGTGTTTCTCTTCTTTTCACTTCTACAAACTGAAAAAAACTTACCCAGTGGCCCAAAAGTACAAGTACCCATACCACTTGATGCAGAAATATTATTCTGTTCACCCTGTGCCTTTAGAGAAAGGTTAAGGAAAAAAAAAAACAAAAAACCATGAATCAGAGAAAGAAAATTCCCATTTTTACAGAAAGGGGCTGATTTTCCCCCCGTGTTCTTACAGTGGCTCCACATGGAATTTATCTGCTACTTCAATTATTGGCTCATTTTTAGCTATATATCACCGAGTCCACTCTTCCAGAAGAGTCACATCTGATCACAGCCTAGTGTGAAATAGTCAGAACAAAGAGCACTTTAGGCCAGAAGCCTCACACAAGTTTATCATACCAGTTTGTTCTGCCCGACGTGTTCCGAATTGGGTTCACTGTAGTTTGGCACTTCTGAGTACACCATGCAGAACCTGGGAAGAAATTAGGATTATTAGAAAGTTCTAAAGCCATTTTTAAACAGAGTTCTCAACTTCACAATTCACAGAACGTATGTTCTTGACACATCCCATCACCTAGAAGTAATTAATCCAGACCCCACTGTTCAGAGAATATCTGTAGGTATTAAAAGGCTCTTTGATCCCTTTATAGGCTTGTGGTGAGGCTGCCACATCTTCCTGGCCAGCGCATTTCAGTCAAGCAGAGGCAAGTATTCATTTACTCAAGGAGGTAAACTGGCCTAAATAAAACAAAAGGTGATGAAAGGGCTCCCTTTGTCTCTCTTCCAGCTGCACAATCTTGTCCAGCACCCACTCACACAAGGTCACCTGAGGCACTGAGCCACCCAGCCTGCTCCCAGACAGGGATTGCATTACACCTGTAGAGAAAACTCACTCCCACATGCTCCCATACTATGCAGTGCCCCATTAGCAACAATAGCACAGAGGAGTCCAAAACAGGCAATGAGGTTCAAAGCATCCTTTTCCATTCAAGGGGACTATGGCAGAATAGGCCCATCAACTCACCACATGGAAATTATGGCAGAGAGGAAGAAAGATCTGGATCATTACACTGCTTGGAGTGGTTAAGCAGAAGTGGAACTCCCACCTGCTGCCGAGAGGCACAACCCAGATAAGGACTCTCCAGCCTGCTGGAGAGTAAATCAGCTGGGTGATGCTTCTGAGGTAATGCATTTTGGACAAGAGAATCTGTAGATTTCTTTTGGTGTAAATCCATCTGAACACTGGGCACTTCTGAACCACACAGGAAGAGATGTGGCAACCCCAGAGCCCCACTTCCCTGAAGACTGCAAGGTTTCCCACAGCACTTTGTGCAACAGTGGAAGTACTCTTCAGGTTAGAAAACGTTGCTATTTTTTCTGTTGCTCAAGTGTGTTACTCATGTTTGTTCTTAGGCAGGAGCTGTTGCCCCAGTCTGTGGGCAGTTTAAAGCAGGTTTTATGAGGCTTGCTTCTGCTTGGATATGATTCACTGCAGTGACCTTGCTCTTCCTTCTCTGCACTGCCTGTCCCTCAAGGATGACACATATACAAAAAGCTTCCACCTAAATGAAGTGGTTAATCAAGATAAGGCCTAGGTAAGCAATGCAGACTCAGCCCTTTGCCATTTACACATTTCCTCCTCCTAGACCTGTGCCAATGATGGAGGCTGATCTTCCTCAAAGTACCTACAGTCCAGAGAGGGTCAGAGCTCGTTACGTCCATGACCAACTGAGAACACACTTTTGCTGCCCTAAGTTCCATTTCCTAAGAGCCACCAGGTCTCACACTTACCATGATGCTCTGCTGAGAAGAGAAGTATGAACACACAATACTTACTCCCCAATTTTATGCAGCTCCCCTCCTCGTCCTGTGTAAAGTGTCAGGCATCCTTTCCACAGAGATGCGTACCTGGCCAAAGAAAGGAGAAGTGAAGCAGTTTCTTAGTGAATGAGCTGACAGAGGAAGTGGAAGCATGCTGTCTTTCAGGAAGTTAACAATCATTACAGATCAGCATGGACTAAAAAAATTCCCAGGGACCCCAACATCACCAACACTAATAGTTTATAGATCCCCATATGCTACTTCTAGCAAAAGGTACCAGAAGCTGAGCAGACTCCTCTGACAATTCCAGGAAAGCAGCCAATTATTTTGAGATTGGATTCTCTTTTGTTGACTGGAGCAACCCTTATGACTTGTCCTGCAGAGAAAAGGCATTTTGCCAAAAGCAGTATCTGTGTTATATCCAGTGACAACTCTCAGTTCTGCTTTCAGCAGAAGCCAGGAAGAATCTCCCTTGCTTGCTGGAGAACAGATACTGAATGCATGTGATCAAAAGGGCTTACATTCTTAATGTAGGTCCTTACTGGACTGCATTTTTTAAAGGCACAAGTTTGTCCATCAAGCTCCAAGTGATGTATAGAAACACTCTGAAATAATTTTTTGATTGCAGGAACATTCCCTTGCAAAGACAGTGTGAGTGCACTCTATTCTTTATAGTGGCACTTGACTTCAAGCACTGAAGTCTGAGCCACTCAAAACTTTCTGTGTAATTGTTCCCTTCAGTGAGGGGCATCACATATGTGTAGAGAATGAGGAAACTGCAGACCAGAAACACAGGCATAGTGCAAGGGAGTTAAAAAGAATATGTGGGTCTTCTAGCACAGGAACAGGGAGCCTCAGCAATTGCACTCGTGGGAGTCACCAATCTGGACAAGTCACCACTTCCTTACGCTGCGGGTGTATCTCTGGAACAGAGATAACAGACCTTCCTCCTGCCCTCTGCCTTATCTGCTGAGACTGGGAGACATCCGGCCACACACAGGGCCCTGAAGAGGCAGCAGGGAGGAGTCAGGTCGGCGGGAGAGGACGGCACTGCCAGTGCAATGATAACCTTGTCTGTACTTCAGCACCAGCAGGAAAGCACAGGCACTGGAACTGCAGATACTATCTCGGGAGCTTTCCATCCGGAACCGGGATTAGGGCTCTTCACTTCATAGTGCTACTGTTCACGTCACAGATTCCCTCACTGCTTAACCTTTAATAACCAGCTAGTTGGGCAGTCTTGCGGCAGAAAACAAAGGAAAAGAGCTACCAAACAATAAATGTAAGTCAAACATACATTTACTGGGAAAAGACCCAGCAAATCATCTGACTAACAACCTCCAGCACAAAGTTATTCCACGTATGCAAGCATTTGTTTTTATCTCAAAAAGAGATCGCCATTAAGCACTAAACTCCAGCACTAATCTCAACTTTAGAAATATTAAGTGCAATGGCTTCCTGTAAATGGGTTCACCACCCAGTGAGAAAAGTAAGCAAGTGTCTGCTTTTGCAGAGGAATGCATCTGCAGCTTGAAATTCAGCAAGAGGGAAAAAAAAGGCATGTTTATATGTGGGGCCTGGATAAGCTTTTCTGCTTGTATCAGAGGGCATCCTGCACTACGAAGTCAGATTAGCCTACAGAGCTGAAATTTACCTGCCTTGCAACGGCAACATCACATACTCAATTCTATTTAAATATCAAATTGTGTTTCGAGAACTCTGTATGCCAGCATGAGGGCAGTTTTCTGAAGATGAGAGCCAAACCAGAACGGATTTAGGTTTTGCCATTTCACTCCCTCTGCAGTCCTAAGGGAGCATGCAATTCATGTAAATGAAGGTATGACTTTGCCACCCACCAGAAACAGTGATGTCAGCTCATAAATTTAATACAGACAAGCCAAGCTCAGTTTTCTACATTAAAGGATGCCATGACTCTCCCATTTGTTGCACAGAAACACCAGAGCAGCTACAGTAAGCCAGTCACAGAGGGGAGTACAGTAACGCTGCTGAATTTGTTTCAATGTCATCTACACACTGGGCTTTGTGCTGGCCCAGAGCTCTGGTTTAGTTCCACCCGTCCCTGCGCTCCACGTGCTCTCCACGCAAGCAGCCTTCCCCAGAACCACCTCTGCTAAGGAGTCAGCCCATCTAGTGTAAAAGGACATTTGCATAGGAGGAAGCAGCTGTAGTTTTGGTGGCAAGGGTCACACAATTCCAGTCCAGAACTGAGAATTACACTCAAATGAACAACTTAAGAGCAGCTCAGTTAGCAGCCTCACTGAGTCACCTTTCACCTACTTTTTCATAAAAACAAATTAACAGGACCTTACACACACTGCAGTTCCACCATGTCCTGATGTGTCATAGACCAGTGGATCAGTGTAATGGATTTCTGAAAGTGTAACCTAACTGACATGAACTCAAATGAAACTGACTTTGCTACTGACAATTTAAGTGACATGAAAAAGAATTTTCAGATGGACTCTAACATTCTTTCTCACAATAAGTTTGGGGGTTGGGTTTGGTTTTTTTTTTCATTAAATCACTTCTGAGAAATTATTTGCACCTAACCAAATGAACACATTCTACAGTGTAGCCCTAGCATGAATTTTTACAGTGAAACTGAAAGGGTTCTTCTCTGCCTGTCATTTTTCTTAAACTCATTCCAACAAAAAGCAACTTTTCTGCGTGATATGTCATCATCCCCTCCTTTCTTTAAGGAGCTGACTGCCAGAGTAAAGAACTAGCTGTGAAAATAAGAACATGCTTTGGACTTTCCCTGCTTGATTTACAGACCAGGACTGACTGGTTGCATTCCCCCCTACCCCAGAAGTATTTTCCTAAGGAGCTTTTTTTAAAGCCAACCCAAATCTCTTCACCACCACCTCCTCATTACAAACCCAAGCCCCTCCTAGCCTGTACACTCACACTAGGCATGTTCTGGCCTGGGAAAGGTGGGTTTAAGTTGGCGAGTGACCTTAGGGCGCTGGCTCAGTAACAGGGAGCGGGTCGGAGGGGGCGGCCGTGTCCCCCGTGGCCCTGGAGGGGCCCCGCGGGTGACAAAGGGCTGCGCGGCCCGGCCCCGTACGCACCCTTTGGTCAGACGGATGATGTCCCCCGGCTGGATGAGGCCGCCGATCTCGTCCCACACGCAGATGGTGATGCTGCCCGTCTTGTCCGCCACCTTGCAGGACCTCACCTCGTGCCCGTCCTTCGTCTTGGTGACTCGGCCTGCGGGGAGAAGCGCGGCTCAGGGGGGGGCACGGCGCCGCCGGCCCCCCCCGCCCGCCGTGACACGCGTGGGCGGCCCGGGGGTGGGGCGTGCCGGGCGCCACTTACCGATCTCCAGCACAATAAAGATGACATTTAAGTTTTTCAGTCCGGGTTTTATGTCTTTTATGAGGAAATACGTGTCGCTCGCCGCGCTCATGCTGCGGCCGGCGCGGGGGTGAGGGCTAGCGGGGCGGGCCGAGCCCGCATCCCGCGGGGAGCAGAAGCAGCGCGGGGCCGGGCAGGGGGGCACCGGCGACCCTCACAGGGGACGGGGACACGAGCACCGAGGGGCTGTGCGGTGACTGTGCGGCACGCCCGACCCCCACCGCTCCCTCTCCACACGAACACCACCAGCAGCACAACCACCCCGCCTCCCGCTCCCGCCGGCACTGAGGCGCACACGTGCGCCGCGCTCCCCTTTATACCGGTCGGGCGCCACCAACCTGGGTGCCGGGAGCGGGGGATTGCGGCGAATGGAACCGTCCGGGGCACGCGGAGGGCCGGGACTGGGTAACGGGCGGGCACGAGCCGGCGCCGCGCGATGATTGGTCAGCGCTGTCGCCGCCATCTTTTTCTTTTCGGGGTGCTGTCGCTGCTGAGGTGGGGGTGCGTTGTCTGGTGTCCTCCCTCAGCTCGTCCTGTCTCCTGTCGACCCTTCTGCCTCACCTCACCTCACCTCATCTCCTCTGCCTTGCCTGACCCCCTTGCCCACTGACTGGCGTCCCTCCGGGGAACAGCCCCGCGGCTCCCCGAGCGCGGCTGGTGCGGTACAGCGGAGTAAGGGAGCGGTTCGCTGCCCTTCCGCGCCATTTTAAGCCCCGGCTGTAACACCGAGAGGAGCGTTGTCACAGGTTTCTCGGAGGGCCATTTTCCGGCAGTTCCGCCCTCCTTCACTGGGGAAAAAAAATAAAGATTTGTGAGTTCGTTTTTTTCCGGGAGAGGCTTGACGTTGGTCTCCACCGGTCAGGCTGTTGTCGGGGCTGCGGGCATCTCAGGCTGCACCACATAGTTCTGCTCCTGGGACCGAATGCTCGTGGCATTTCGGGAAAGCTGGGGGTTGTGCAGTAGTCTGCTTTGAGCCTTCTCGTGCTTAAAATGTGAGCCTAAATCCTGCTGAGCGCTAAAAAGGCTCTCAAAGCATCCTGAATTCTGCCAGCAGCAGCTTCATGAGGAGATGTATTACTCGCTTGAGCTTGGCTGTGGACAGGGTGTAAAACGTGAGGGAAGGGCAGCTTCTCCAAGCAGGAAGCCATCGAGGTGGTGGACAAACCCCCACAGCCTTGTGACATCCTTGGCTGGTAGGTCCCAAGGAAATAGCTCCGAGCTACAGAACAGCCCAAAGACACAGATGGTCCTGTAGTTCAGCTCTCCCCCTTAGGAAGGGCAGCGGAGCAGTGTATGCGCACTGCTGCTCCTGGTCAGAGCCGAACCTAGCTAGCTGGGCTTTCCTTTTCTATTTGTGCGAGCAGAAAGCCATAGATGACAGCAATTGTGAAATGCCTGGCCACACATTCTGCCACACGGGAGCTCTGGCCCAAGGAATGTTGAGCAATATTTGTGTGTAGGCAGCGGAGCAGCCTTGCTGGACGCCACTCAGGGCTCGGAATGAAATACACTGCCTGCAGGAATCTGAAAGGAGAGTTTGCTTAAAGCCCCCAAGAGCTTAATCCACTTTTGTCCCAAATCCTTCAGTGAGTGCAGATGAGGGGAATGACAGACTCCCACAGGGACCTATCTCCTGGCAGGATCTATAATATGGTAGCACTTAAACTTTCAGTCATCACCTGTATTTCAGTACATGAATGGCTGTAATTTAGTCACTTGTGTAGGATTTCAAACCAAACTCCAGGAATCACTGTCTCTGGCAAAGGTTGGACAAAAATATTTTTATCTTTATTTAGAACTGGTAAGATTTTTTTCATGCATAGGTGGTTTTTCTGCCTTCATTTCTTCCTTTTGTCTGCCACATCTATTTAGAGCCCTTGGAAAGAATAATTTTGTATTTTCAGCCCCAAGCACAGTAGATTTGAGGAGAACCCTTCCATTTTTCAAGGGCAAAAAAACCCGAAACAACCAGTTAAGAAAATTTATTCACCTTACGGCAAGCCTCAAGCTGAAAGGAAGTCATGAGGGTGGTTAGCTGAAAAGCAAAAAGCACTAAAACACTTCACCAAGAACACACTTGTATCGTGTGTCACTGGTAAGGTGGTTTCAGGTGAACATCTGTTCAGGAAGGCAAGTGCCAGTGCTCCAGAACAGCTGGGGAGGTGCAGAGGACACCACATGCGGGCTCCAAGCCACCTCGCAGCCAGTACACCTGGAAATGCTGCATCAGGCCTGCAGCAGGGAGCACAGGAACCAGCAGCGAGCGTGGAGGGAGGTGGATTTATTTTATAACATATATATAATATATACTATAATAATATATACTATATATATATAAAAATATATATATATATAATATATACTTCAAGGTTCCCTTTGAAGCTGGTAGGAAGAGGTTTGAACTAGAAATGACAGTACAGCAGGAGGGGCCCAAGCAATCTAGGCGAGTTCAAGAGCACACTGACAACTCCCTGGCATGTTTGACTGAGGAACTAATGAGCAAGAGTGCTCTGCCAGACCTCAGAATCAAGGAGGAGCTGGTTGGAAGCATGAAGGTTGGTCAGCACTGGGTGCAGTGCCTGTGAGATGGTGGAGTTCAGGATCCTGAGAGGGAGCAGTGGCACAAAAGGCAAGACCACAACTCTGGTTTTGAAGAGCAGACTTGGCCTCTTCAGGCTTCTGCTTGTGAGATGGTCCTGGAGATCACAGCATGCAGAAAAGCTGTGTGGCTTTCAAAGATCTGCAAGTGCTGTGAAGGTCTATCTCAAGCACACGCAACAAGAGGGAAGCGTAGTGTTCTCAGTAGTGCTCACTGACAGGGTAAGAGACGCAAACTGAGACACCAGATTCCACCTGAACACAAAACCCGTGGTTTTTTTACTGTAAGAGTGCTCAAAAACAAGTCAGTTGTGCAGAAAGGTGGGGAAATCTCACTCCATGGAGGTACTCAAAACCTGACTGGACACCATCCTTGGCAACCTGCACTAGCTGACCAGTCAATTTCATTGGTTCTGTGATTCTGTGAAATATTGCCTGTTTTCTCAAATGCAAAAAGAGACACAGCTGCAGAAAGCTTGATGTGTGGGATAGGAAGGCAAGGTCACAAACTCCCTCTGTAAGAGCCTGGGACTATGAGGGAAGGACAGAGCTGGTCATCTGCTCCCTTACAAGATCCTTCCAGATTCATTAAATACATTGTTTACAGTGTCTGTTCCACCACTGATGAACAATTTTGCTCTGTTTGTTTCTCAAAGAGACACTTAAAATCTTGCTCATATTTTTTTAATCATTCCAATTGCCAGACTCTGAGAGTGCCCTCGGTATTATCCAGCAGTGACTGAATGAGTCCTGTTTGCTGTGAAGGTGACCTGCAAAGCAAAACAGTTTCCCTCATGCTGCTTCTTTATAATGTATAAAGAGACCAGAATTATTATGAATTTATTTTGGTTTTACAGCACCTTTTTTCCCGCTTTGTTTTTGACCTCAGAACCAAAAGGTTGTCAAGTCACAGCTGTGGGTAATGGAAGCACCAGCTCTCTGGCCTTGCTGGGGCTGTAGTCAGTCTTGCACAAACAGGAGTGTAGGGACTTTGATGCAGGTCTATCTTCATCCTCAAGAGCTTCCAGCAAATACCCTGTAACAATGGATGGGCCTGGAAAAGGAGCCGGCATGCCAGGAACAGCAGTATATACTGTAAAGAGAAGAGAGAGATACCTTGTTAATGTCTAGGGTTCCCGGTCTTAAAAAAATGTTGATGAGCACTGACTGCATGAATGGGTCACACTGAGAGAACCAAAACTTTGCTTGTGCTGTTCACAGGAGTAACAGGGAGCACATCCAATAAACTGTGACTGCAGCCAAAGCAGGAGCCCTTCCGTCTCTGAGGGACATGAGTGTCTCTGAGCCACTCAGTGTCTTACCACACAAACCAAATTTAGCCCACAGTGAATGTCTACAGCAAGGGTTCCACTGATGAAGTTTAAATCACTTCCAAGCTCATTTGCTTGCTGCAGAACATTTGTCTTCTGTGTGAAAGATGCAAGTGCTTCTCGGCTGAGATCCACAGGGAGGTTTCAGTCCAAAGCAAAATCAGGGTTGAGTTGCTAAAAGAGTTCTCAGCAGTTGAAGCCTGGCAGAAGTCCCATGCATCTCAACAGGGCTGGGATTTCACCCTCTGGCTGCAATGGAGTTATGCCAGCAGAGACATTGGTCCAAACTCCCTATTTCTGTCAGTTGCTCAGTATTCAGTGCTGCTGGAGTCCCAAAGTAGATCTTCCCACAAGAAATCTGCCAGCAAGAGCAGAAGCTAATGTGTAATATCTTATTGTGTACAGAGATTAAAAATGTACAGATGCCTGCAAATGCCACCTTTAACCAAGCCTTACCAGCCCATTACCATATGTCTGACAAGCCCCTAAATTAAGCTACAGGTTCAGGTTTTTAACACTGATGACACTTCAGCTCCCTAATGGCACATCAGTGTGTGTTTAACAAGCTGGCAGCCAGTCTGGCAGTCTGGAGACCCCAGCCAACACTAGTTTGGTGTCTTCAGCATCTCCAACACACCATATTCTGCCATGAGGATCAGTATTTCCCCAGGGAAATATCGATGATGCCTGAGAATGCCACACAGGTTTGAGAGGAACTTCATCCAGAAGTCAGTGGGGCAGATGCACTGAGGAATCCCCACTCTGTTGGGGTCCTGTTCCCGACACAGGAACACATCCAAGTTGCCTGCTGCCCTCCTGTCTCAGGGCAATGTACCTGCAAGACGCCTGAAGCAGGAAAGGCTTCAGGTGTCTGATGCCAGGAGTTCAGGCAGCTCCATCTACCTCTCTAGCTGTTAGCTAGGAAAGCTGAATGAATACCAGGGCACTGTAAATGCCACAGGGCAAAAAAAAAAAAAAAGGCAAGCAAGCAAAGCAAACAATCAGAATTTGCAGCGTTCTTATTCTTTCCAGAGGAGCCACGTGCTTGTGCTGCTGCACTAATGTAGCCTTTTCTTCCTGGGTTCCACTCATTTCAGCAGACGTTTTCATCTGAGAACCCAGTGCTGCAAGGTGTTTTTGGAAGTTACTAATTTCCTTCTTTTGATGAATCCCTCACACATCAGTCAGATGACTTACATGAAATCTCTGGTGTGGGGCAGTTCTAGGGCAACTTTCCTGCTCAGCCGTGAATCAGCTTGAACCAGAGGAATTTGGGTCTAACTTTGCTTCATACAGATGGAGAGCATAGGAGCTAGTGCCTCTTCATCTTTTCCACTAGAGCTCCAAAGGACAAGTCTCAAAGCCCACTACCTCTCACAACTGCTGTTTCTTGGGTCTCTGGTGAATGCTGTAGCAAAACCCTGACCTCAGCCTTGCACCTTCATCAAAGTGATCTTTAATTAAAAGTTTTAACAAGTGCAGATGAGGGGATTAGCACTTTCCCACTGTAGCTGTGCCAGAATAACCTGCACTCTGTTCACAGGGACTCCAGTCACAGTCACCTGAACCAGTTCAGTAACTCCTGCTTACGCAGGGAAAGTAGATACCAGCTTTATGCCAACAGAAATGTGGAGTGATCCCTTAAACTGCCCCACTGCCAAGGCTGATAGAAGAGACAAATGCTTCAAGTCAGAAGATGAGGACATTTCCAGTGGGACACTGAGCTCTGACAGACCTCTGCCTTCCCGAGTGAGCCGAGTCCTTTGTTTCACACACACGAGGCTCACACAGGACAGTTGGCACTGGGAAAAGTTGTCTGAAGCGGCTCAGAAGCCCTTCAAATACCAGCGAGGTGAGCCCTTTCCTGTCGGTTTTAGCCGGGAGAGGCAATATTTCAGAAGGCTTTGCAAATGCCTTCTCCTTTTTGCCAGCCCTGTCTCTTCTAGGAGTGATTCCTGCAGTCCATGAGCATGTTCCATGGCACTCCTGTGGCAGCAGTGTGTGCCCTTGGAGATGAGAAGGATCTTGTAACTCCTTCCACTGCAGGAAGGGTTTTGCTTCTCACCTCTTCTCCAGTGCCTGGGGGAGGCATGCAGGCACACCACATCACCCTGTCTGCCGCCTGGCTCCGAACAGCCTAATGGGCTGGAAGTTCAGCCTTGTTCTTGCATCATCTAATGCTGACCTTCAAAAGAAAAATAGGGGATTTATGTCCAGGAAGGAGGATTTGAAAATTTAATTTGGTTTGGATTTACTTTTTGAGATAGAGATTTGTGTTTCTTTTCTATATTCTTTTTTTTTTTTCCTGTAGCAGTGTCGGCTTCTTTCTGAAAATTTGGTGGTGGTCTTAATGGTATGGACTTCTACCTTTTTCAAATCTTAATAAGCAATAAGGGTGTGTTAAAGATGGAGAAAATCCCAGCCTTCCCACAGATGTGTTCCCTAGGCAGAGGAACCACTTTGTTCACACTGCCACAGAGCTGGATGAAGATGCCATGACCCCCACCCTGCCCAAGGCTGTCACCAGCCCCACCCCCGGCCTGGCAGCAGTGCTCCATGTGTGACGGAGCTGTGTGAATGCCGCCGCATTCCTGTGCGGCAGACAGCGTGCCTGCCCTTCGCTAGCAAGGCAGAGGCAGCTACAACACCTGGTGGAGGAAGGGGGGTGCGGTGCGGTGCTGAGATGAGTAACTGCGGGAATATTTGCCCTCCCCTCGGTGCTGTGCAAACGAGGCAGCCGTGCTGCCGGGAATGTGGCTCACAGCTGACAGGCACCAGGCACGGAGGAAGCTCCTATCTGCACAAGAGCATGTAGACACAGCCTCGCTTGTTTAGCTCTGTGTTAACAGCGAAAAACAAATCCTAAGTGGACTAAACAAATCTCATCGTGGCAAAGTGCTTCATCAATTACTAATTCAGCCTCTGGCAGACTAATAGGGAATAAAGCTGTTTACCTCAGAGTATGACACATTTTTCTTTCTTGCCTTCTCCCTATGGCACCTGTAGATAGATTCTGCTGTGCAAAGCTTTGTGTCAGTGACTAATGAGTAACAATTGCTGCAGAATTCTATAAGCTGCATATCATCATTGCTATTTAAGACATTAGGAAAAGACCTAAGAATCATCCACCTGGGCCAAAAAGGGTCAGCAGGTAAAAAAAATGTTCTTTCAGAATATCAAGCCTGATGATGCAGCACGTTTCAAGTGCCACTGGCAACAAAGAGAGGTTTTATACCACAGCTTTTGTATTTTCCCTTCCATTTTCTGACCATATGTAACAACAACATTCCTGTCCAGGTGGGATAACAAAGGAAATTGTTCCTTCTGAAATGAATATATGTGAAATAAAATGGGTGCTCCAAGTGGTCCTTTGGAATGAGCACCTCTGGGAAGGTACTGTTTGAAACCAAGTTGTAGTTTGGGATCTTTTAAAAGAGGAATTAAATAGCCTTAGTTACAGCGATAATATGTTTGTAGGAACCATTTGACTGCATCCTGTGTTGCTGCCCCATTTTGTGTGAGGTGTGGGAGGGAATGGAAAAATAAACAGAGTACAGTGAAAGCTTCCTAGGGCTTCCCAGCTCTTGGGCTTGCTGATAACAGATAGTTCAGGAACACAGGTTCCCAGATATTCCTTAATAATCCAGACAGGGCAGTGCAGAATAGGACTGTGCAGCCGGTGAGTTACTGGGAAACAGGCATTGCACATTGAATTCAAACACAACTGAAAGGCATGTGCTCAGGAGGGGCAGCATGGCCGAGTGACATGGGCATGGCACACCAGGGACAGAGCCAGCGTGGGCACACACAGGGACAGAGCTGACATGGGCATGGCCCACCAGGGACAGCCAGCGTGGGCATGGCACACCAGGGACAGAGCTGACATGGGCATGGCACACCAGGGACA